>CAVNYN010283333.1:0-34356 GCA_963692815.1 Nyctanthes arbor-tristis | reverse complement strand
GAAAATAATAAATACCCACATTGTTTTTGGTTTTAGGGAAATCTTCATTTTTTTCTTATCAATTTTATAGCAGCAAGAGGAACAAACAAGAACATTGTGGGTCTCCTCTTTTATTACTAGAAATAACTAATGAAATTTGTCATTTACGCTCAGTTGGAATGTCATGGATACCTAGGTAGGCATGATAGAAAGAAATTATTTTTTTTATTATTTTTTATTTTAAAAAATAATAAAATAAATAATAAATAATAATAGAAAGGAAAAATAATTTCTTTCCACCCCACCTACTTATTTCTCCACCCACATTCCAATTCAATGTAAATGATAAATTCCGGTTGTCATTTCCAATTAAAAAAAAAAGACCCACAATTTTGTTGTTTGTGTATCCTACTGATGTCAGAAATGAAAGAAAAAATAAGGGTTTCTCTAGAAAAAAAAATACAAGCATTTATCATTTTCAATCATGTTAAGAATAGATGTGGAATGGGTAACTAGCTAAGTTTCCTTTTTATTTTTACTATTTTTTAAAACTTTTTTTTGTTCTTACTTAAAAGGTAGGGGAAAAAATGTCATAAGAGATATTATGAGTGAAATTATGAAAGGTTGGAGACCTATGGCATTGAAAAAAAAAGGCTGGGGACCTAGCTGATAGAAAACACAAAAGGTGGAGACCATATGTAAACTTAAAGCTTTATTTTACTACTTACAGATTTCTGTTGTTGAGAAAAAAATCAAAATGATTTCATTTTCACAGTGAATAGTTCCTTTGCTTTCCTTCATTCTGTACATTCTCCTTTTCTAGCGCTGCTTCAATGGAGCTTCACAACCCCAGAAAACAACACTCCCATTTCCGCCAAGGCTGTCAATGATTGGTAATTTGCACCTCTCACACCCCCTCCATTTTTCCCTTTTTTTAAAAAAAATAAATTTATATTATTTTATATGTTTTTATTTTTATTTAAAAATATGGGATATAATGGTAACTTGACTAGAAAGTCAATAGAAAAATTGACGAAAACCATGAAAAAGGACCGATCGTGCGAATTGATGAAAGATCAAGGACCCAACAGATAGGAAAAAATGTTGGAGACTAGCAATACTTAATACAAAGGTTGGGAGTGAAATGTGAAATGTGAAACTAACTCATATATTATACTACATCCATCCCAAAAAAGATGGTCCTATTATATTTTTCACATAGATTGAGAAATGTTTATTTAATAGTATTGAAAAAGTAAATTTTAACATTATTTTCCTATTATACCTTTTCATATATTAATTATTCCACTTTAATAATTTTATTTTTTTGTAACTATGTACATTAAATAGGGGATATAAGAGAACTAATATTTGAATAATTTTTTTAGAAAAAGAATCTAGACCATATTTTAAGATAGGTGAAAAAAGAAAACTAGATTATATTTTTTAGACATTGCACCTATGGTCGCTATCGTTAATGACTTTTTAAGACATTTGGAATAGAAATTTGTGCCAACTGTGGCCATCCATAATGACTTTCTAATGAAAATGATATAGCACCACATGTGTCATACACTATATGCATGCCACATATATCATATGGTGCCATAGCGTATGGCACGTGTGGCGCTACTAGGGGACTCACTTTCTAATACAAATTTGAAGATATTATCACAAAAGGGATCAGATAAATGATCAATTAAAAAATAGAATATAATTGGGTTAATTTCACATCCCCAACCTTAGGAATCGATTGGATCTTCAACCTTTTTTTCGACCTCTTGGGTCCTTCACTTTTTATAAATTTGTACGATATGTTCTTTTTGACTGATTCCGTCAATATTACCATTAACTTTTTAATAAAATTATTGTTCTACCCTTTACCTTTTTAATTTTAAAAATAAAATGTTTAAAAATATTAAAAATTACAAAAAAAATTTAAAAAAAAAACGTAAAAAGAAAACACCCACCTCACCACATCCACTCCCACTTCCAACCCCACCCTACCCTACCCTACCCTACCCTTCCCTCCTCCTTCCCAAGAATGACCGCCAGAATACTGTCATTTCGTGTGACCAAAAAAAAGGGTTCACCCTCCAAAGTGTAGGGGTTCACCCCTCGGGAGAGGTGATTCTCCCTTTTTTGGCCCAAAATAGTGTCATTTCTGGTAGCATTTGTGCTTTTGATAAATATTTACCATTCAAAAAGAGGAAAAACGGAGTCTTTGTCTAAAGAAATGCATTGAGAAAGGGCAGATCTATAGAAGAGATAGCACGTTTTCAACTTTCTCAAAATGGAATCTATTTCAGACATATATGCCATGGTTTCTTACTTCTATAGGGTAAAAATAATCTAAATTTGATATTTTTTTATGCTTTTTCAGACCTATTACTAATACTAAGTAGCAGTAAAAAATTTGTACCCATTTTTCATGATATTATGCATAGATTAGGTATATCATGACGAATTCTTTAGAAATTGGGTAAATTGCTACACCCCTTTTTAGTCATTCGAAATGGCAGAATTCCAACAGTAATTTCCCACCACCGTTCTTAGGAGGGGAGGGGGGTAGGCATTATTTTTTTAAAATTTTTTTATTATTTTTATTATTTTTAAATGTTTTGTTTTTATAATTATAAAGTTATGGTTGGAAAGTTAACTGTAATATTGACCAATCTGTCAAAAAAGACTTATCGTGTGAATTTATAAAAATTTGACTACTCAAGTGGTCGAAAAAAATGTGGAGACCCAGCTTATTTGTGAAAGCAACCCTAAAGTTGGGGACGATTTGAGAAATTAACCCTCTCCCGAACACACTAGAAATCTGGGACTCTTTTTTTTCAAGAGATAAGAATTCTGTTTAAATCTAATTTCTGCGTGGTATACATTATTGGACTATATTTGTTTCAATTGAATAGACTTTTTTTGGACAATAAAAAACTACTATTTATTTATAATTATCTCGGCTGATGACCGATCCAAACATCCGTGGAATACATTTAGTCCATGAACTACAAAATGAAGAGGACAAAATACATGATGCGACATTGTGGGCAACCATTCTGGGTGCAAGAACCACTGTCAAGCTCTATTAAAAGTTGCTATATTTCACTGAGGATCAGTGCATTAGGGAGAAATTCAAGTTCCTTTCGTAGACTGTTAATCAACCAGAGGCAGTTAGATTCAACACAAATATTCCGCCAACCGTTTTCCTTTGCAAACTTCAAGTCCATAAGAATTGCCATCCCTTCCGTGTCCTCAAATCGCAGAGTGCCAGAGAAAAGATGTCCATAAACTCCCTACACAGCGCCAGAATTATCTCTGACTACAGCTGCGACCGAATATAATTTCATCTCTTCACTGACTTCGGCATTTGTATTCAATTTAAGGCAGCTAATAGGGGGAGGGCTCCATCTGTTCCTTTCCAACTCTCCATCGCAAACTGGCTTGCTTTATGTATTAGGTGAACGGATAGACTGATTCATACTAGAAGCAAGTTCAGCCACATCTCCTGGCTGAATAACTAAACCGTCATGGAATAACTTATTTCGAGCAAACCAAATATTTCTGGCCACATTTAAGATCAACCCTAGGAGATCCTTATTTGCATTGGATGCAATAGCAAATATTACATACCTGAGGTCCAGCCATCCACAATGTTGGCCAATAAACCACCAACAACCTGCGTGTTTCCGCACCTGTTTGGCAAATTTGCATTCAAAGAGTACATGGCTAGTATCCTCGTGCTTTCCATAGTAGACGCAAGCACCATTTACTTGAATTCCCCATCTAAGCATATTGTAGCCATTTGGTAAGCAATCATAGTAGGTTTTAAACCAAAATAATTTAACCTTTGGTTGAACTTGGAGCTTCCAAATTTTATTCCACCACTTTGGAATTCTACTCTCACTACATGATTTTGTCTCAGCCGAATTGGAGTGTAAACATTTATATCCACTCCTGACAATATAATACCTACTTTGATCAAAATGCTAGATAAATTTATCTAGGTGGTGCCCCATCCCTATGGTTGTAGCAAAAATAGTGTCGCAATCTAGTGGCAAAAATTCATTCCTAATACAGACTTCCTTCCACATTCCTGTCTCGGTGAGTAAATCTGAAACTCAGGTTAGATGGTGCTTTGGGTCAGTTATAGGGTTGAAAGAGGGTGCCTTGGGAAGCCAGGGGTCTTCAAATGTTTTAATATGAGTACCATTTCCCACTCTCCAGCAGAGACCCAAACTCAAAGCTTTTCTTCCCCACAAAATACTCCTCCATGCAAATGAATCCTCATTCTTAACATAAGCTTCCAAAAAGTTGCAATGAGCAAAATATTTCCCTTTCAAGAGTTGTCCAACGAGAGAGTAAGGTTCCTAGAAAATTTTCCAAGCTTTTTTTGCCAACATAGCTTGGTTGAATGCCTTTAAGTCCTGAAATCGCAGACTTCGCATTTAGGATTACATAATGTGTTCTACTTGACCCAGTTAACTTTCCTCTTGGTTGAATTACCACCCTACCAGAATTTACTGATAGCCGACTTGAGTGTTGTGAGGACCCTTTCTGGGATTCTGAAAAGAGTCATCAAGTAACCTGGAATTGCTTGAAGTACAGATTTTATAAGTACTTCCCTTTCCCCAATAGATAGCATATCTCTTTTCCGTCCACCAATTTTCTTTAATATACGGTCATGTACCATGGCAAATTCTCTCCGCTTGTGTTTGCTAAGTGCCAAAGGGAATCCCAGATAAATTTGACACTTGTTTTCCAAAGCAATTCCCAGTGTTGCCGCCATTAGGTGCTTCTCTACATCTACAATGTTAGAGCTGAAAATGATTGAAGATTTCTCAAACTTAACTTTTTGTCCCGATCCGGCTTCATAAAGACTCAAAATATGCCCAAGATTATAGATATCAGAGTCTCTTGCCCTCATAAAAACAAGGGAATCATTTGTAAAGAATAAGTGATTAATTCTGGGACACTGCCTCCCACACTGAATGCCAAGTATTTCTTCCATATTTCTGTGCTTGATGAAGCAGTCCTGAGAAAGTCTCTCCAACTAAGAGAAAAAGGTAGGGCGATAACGGACACCCTTGTTTTAGACCTCTGGATGGTATAGACACAGCCCCAGGTTTGACCATTAATCACAAATGAGAAGCTGGAAGAGGAAATACAATTCGTAACCGAATTCTGCCATCGAGTAGAAACTCCTATTTGCTCCATGGCTTTGATGAGGAAATTCCATTAGACTAGATCGTAGGCTTTGCTCATATCAAGTCTAAGTGGAAGAAAGCCTCGCTTTCTATTGTTTTTCTTTTTCAAAATGCAAACATTCAAAGGCACTCAACGCAATGTCTGCAATTTGTCGACTTGCAACAAAAGCATTTTGATTTTCTGCAATGAGAGTTGGGAGAACTTTCTTAAGTCTGTTAGCATTGGTTTTAGATATGATTTTATAAAGCACATTACATAAAGAAATTGATCGGAAATCAGCAACTCATATAAGCTTACACTTTTTGGGGATGAGGAGAATATTAGTGGAAATAATACTTACAAGAAGAGCTCCATTGTTCAAACTCTGAAGGAAAATCATTGTAATGTCCTCCCCAATGAGATCCCAATGGGTCTGGTAGAACATTACATGGAGTCCATCTGGGCTAGGGGCCTAATAGGATCCAAGTGACATAACTGCCTCATAGACTTCCTCTTTTGTGAAAGGTTCATCCAAGATAGCTACATCTGACATTGATAAATGTTTTGAAATGCCTTGAATTGCCAACTATAGTGATGCTTTGACGGCCTGGAACTGGTAAACAAGGTTTCAAAATAGCTCTGAACACATGAGGTAATCTCTTCATCTGAAGTCCTTTCTTTGCCATTATCATCAATCAAATAAACAATCTGGTTCTTTTTACGCCTCACTGTCGCTTTTGGCATGAAAGAACTTTGTGTTTCTATCCCCCTCCTTGAGCCATTGGACTCTCAAATGTTGTTGCCAATGTTTCTCCTCCCTTAATATGAGTTCATGGATTCGTTTTTCCAGGTCTCATATTTCAAATATTTTCTCTCCACACTGGTTGTTGTTATATAGTCGTGCTACGTTTGCTTGTAACTCCCTCAACACTTTTCGCCAGTTTACAAAGGAGCTATTGCTCCATCTGTTCAAATCTTTATAACAGTTCTCTAGGATTCTGAGAAGCCCAGTGAATGATTGAGGTTGTCCAAAATTGTCCCTCCATTGTGTCCAACAATTCTGTACCAGAATCATATATATAGCCTATTTCGGTAGTCCACCATGGTTCAAATTTGAAATGGTATTCCTTTCCTCTTCTCCTATCCTCTCTTAGTATTTGATCAAGCATCAAGAAAATAGGCCTATGGTTGGATCCCATAAAGTCAAGATGAATCACTTTAGCGTTGTTGAATAGAAGTTGAGCAGATTCATCCCATACAAATCAGTCTAGTCTTTCTTAAACAAATTGCCCCCCATGTCGTTTATTGGCCCATGTGAAAACAGGCCCTTCAAATGCCATATCGGCTATAACACATTGTGCTAGATCGTCTCTGAAAGTCTCTATTTGACTTTCCGACCTAAGTGACCCTCATTCCTTTTCAAGATGTGATACGATTTCATTGAAATCGCCTCCGCAAATCCATGGTAATGATTTTACATGCTTAAGGCGTCTGAGCAACTCCCACGATGCACATCGGCTTTCGAGATTTAGGATGTCCATAAAACTCGGTAAAACACCACTGTTTATTGTTCAAATCCACCAAAACATCAATATGCCCCTAGGATTAGAATTAGATTGAAATATTACAATCTGATATCCACAAAAGCATAAGGCCACCACTTCATCTCCTACTGTCAACCACAAAGCAATGATCAAACCCGACTTTATTCATAAAATTAGTTGCCTTAGAGCCAAAAAGACGTGTTTCACATAACAACAAAAAGCTAGGGGAATAGGTACGGATGAGATTCCGTAAGTTAAATAACGTGACAGGGTTCCCCAAGCCCTACACATTCCAACATAAGCAACTCATTGCATCTTGCGGCCCTGTTCATCCGGGCTCGCCAGTTGATTACAAGTAGGTAATATTGCCAAGGATTCTTCTTTGTGCTTCTTATTTGATTTCTGCTGTGGCCCTTACTTTGCTTTAACTAATCTTGCAGCCTCGGCGTCTCTTTTCAGTGTAATGGGAAATGGATTTTCTTTTCTTGGATGACTCTCTATTCTCGTTGAGCTAATTAGGGTCTTCCGTTATTGTAACGTCCTGTTGACTGCCTCGAGCTCGAGATGTGGACTCTGCCTGAGTTATCCTCTCTATTCTCTTCCATTTGCCTCTCTGCCTTTACTTCCGCTAGTTGATAACTGCGGCTCTAAAGTACTTAATTTCTCTACAGCACTTCTATGGTCCAACGTCATTATGTTAGAGGCATCTTCATCCTCATACATTGCCTCTGTGTCATATTCAATCGCCAACTGTTTTGCTCGCCTGCTATCCCTGACTTTAAGGTTTTTACCCAAGATAGAAAATTCCTTAGTTGGTTCTAGCTGACTGGAATTTGCTTGTTTACTACACTACTCGTGTCGCTCTACATTTCTCCTTTCTTCATGATAATTATGTTTCTGGGAATCACCATTTCTTCCTACCTGAGTTCGCCCCTGTACCCCAATCTGGGGAGCACACATCCATTCACCATAACGCCTATTTTCTTCTGACTTCATGGTATAAATAGCAGCCTCGCTACACTCCATCAACCTATGCCCAATAAGTCCACATCCATAACAGAATCCTGGCAACCTCTAGCTGAATATACTTTATGTGTTGAAAGAATTTAAGCTTTGTTTCTGAATTTATCTATGTAAATCAAGCTTTATACAAAGTAAAATTGAGTCATGTCTGGCCAATTCAGGGACATTGACTTTTTAGGATTACATTTATTAATTCCATTGGTGAACTGGTCGTGTGTAAAGTATCGATTTCCATGGGAAGGGTACTATGAGCTTGTTTGATTGCTCTTTATTTCCCAATTTTTAATTTTAATTACCACTTATTTGATATTTGATTTGAAAACCATTCAATTACAACATATTTTAAACCTTTTTACATTCCCAATCCACATTCTACCTCTCTTTATTATAAATTCTTCACATTTTGAAAACAAAGGGCATCAAACAAGCTCTATATCTGTACAAATATTTTTGATTGCTGAGTCTATGGTTTCCGGTCAAGTTCTCCTAGTGGCAAGTAGATGAATAAAACATTGCTTTATTCTTTAACCTATCGCAGATGGAAAATCTGATTACTCCAATGACTTTGACTTGAGGAAGCCCCTAATGAGGCAATTCTCTAGTGAACACAGATTGATTGCACTAACCTTCTAGAGTCTATTGGCCTTACTACACTCTATAAACACTATTTGACCTTTTATCTCAAACTCTTAAATAGTTGTCTATTTACGGTAGCCCTTAAATTCATAGGCCTTTGTTAACTTTGTGCCTTTCCAATGTGCTAACCTGCTCAGCACTTCACTAAAGAAACGTTAATGCGGTAGATAACTTGCTACTAGAGGTCTTGAACCGTGAATGTAGAGTTATCTGAGGTGCGTTAAACATGCTGGAAATAGAGTTTTTTTTTTTTTTTTTTTTTTTTTTTTTTTTTTTTTTTTTTTTTAAGTTTGACTTCAATTGTAGAAATTATCAATTTTGAGATGTTAGAAATAGCACTATGACAAGAGCTGTGCAAGAAATGTAGTTAACATTATGCAGTAATTAACTGCACTTACATGCTACTATAATAAGAGTTCTACATGATTTGAGCATAACATGTCAACATTCTTGGACCTAATTAAGGCTATAAAGGAAAACGAGATGCATTGTGCACGTAACCTAGATTATGAAATATGATCCTAACCATTATTCTAATTTTTCATTTAAATTGCTTCGATCTCTTTAATGTACTTTGTTGTTTGTATAAATATACGCCCGCAAGAAAAATAAGAACATGATTAAGGAGAAGGGCTAATTTTATTGGGTGATTGGTTGAAGTTCATGCTATCCATTGTGTATTAATAGAGCTTCTGGCGATTTCTGTATGTTTAATGTATAGGACGAGAATTGAGGGTAACCTTAACTTACAATATATGGTTCTACTAATGAGTATAAATCTGATTTGAAAGTGAATTTCTTTGGCCATGAAAAAGGGGTAGTGTATTTGTAACAAAATACCATGAAATTTTATCTAATTAGCAAGTTGACGTTCTTTCTATGGATGTGATATCATTGATTTACTAATGATTAGTGGCTATTATTATGAACTTGACATGGCAATATGATAAATTCTTCGCTTGACTTGATGAAATAATTGCTTAAAGTTGTTGAATTCATCGATGAATTATAATTGGAGGCAAGATAGATTGTCAAAGCATCTGGAATAGAAAATTGCACCTATCGTTGATGACTTTCTAATACAAATATGAATATATTTTACTCCCTCAATCCTCCCCAAAGATATTCATCCTTTTCTTTTTTATGTCTCAAACTATATTCTCCTTTTCTAAGTTAATTTTTTAGTATTCTAATATACCATTATTTATTGTGCATAGTAATTAATAATAAAGAACAACTAAAGTGAAATATTAAATAAATCAAAGAGTATAGTAGGAAATATATTGTTAAAATGTACATTTCCAATAATATTAAATGATATTTTCTTAATTTATGTAAAAAATGAAAGGGGAATATCATTTTAGGACAGAGGGAATATACAATAATACAGATGTGATAAATGATCAATCAATTAAAGAAGTAGAATATAATATATGTCACGCCCCGCTAATTTTACAATATTTTTGAATATCTTATATTAATTAACAAATTCTGTAGCAGAGGCTTCAATACAAATAGTAGAGACTGGACGTGCAAAACAAAACTGTTTCTGTCTTGAAAAGGTTATTACTTAAACTAACAAGTCGTTATATTTTAAAGAATTATTGCGACTCAGTTTCTCAATAAAATGTAAAGAACTCGATAAGTTATATTAATAGGTATTTTTCATTGATTATCAAAACGAGCAAAATTAATCTTTTCAAAACAAATTATTGGAAAACTATTATAGTAGAAGGTAAGTTGTCAATGTTATATAAAATTAGAAATACATTTATAGAAAAGTGGGCATACTTATTGATACCAAAAAGTATAAAATTCATAATTACTTTCGTAGTTGCTTCAAAAACAGGTTTTCACTATATGCAAAACACTACTCCCACTTGCGAGCATGCTCTAACCCATGGCTTGTCTTACTTTTCAAATATTATAACTTCAATTATCTACAAAATTGTAGAGAGAAGGAGTGAGTACGAAATACTCAGTGAGTAATAAAACCCTCTGATTCACCTTTTATTTAAAAAATTCATTTTCAAGAAAACTATTGAATGCACAAAGCTTTCAAATGCAAAAAAGGCTCTATCATTAGTTATACTACAACCTGTAATGCACGCAAGATTCATATCAATTCAATCAATCATGGCTATGTACAATTAAGTGGATCCACAATGAATCCGAGCTGACCCGTACTGAAGTTCCAATTCAAAGCAAACACCACATTATTCTTCTCTATCTCGAGATCATTGAATAGGTCACAATGTATGAACAATTCAATATAAAATGAGTAGAGTACCTAGTTATTCAAATGCAATAAATCAATCTTTCTTTCAATTGTTGTCAAGAGCCCTTAAAACCTTCATTTTCCTTGATCAAAATAGTATTTCAAGTTGTATTATATATATATATATTATGGAGAGTCATTTTCAAATACAAAACTAAGTCTTTGATATATTTTAAGGGTTGTTTTCCTTCCCTACCTCCCTTTAGACGGATTTTCATTTATGATAAGCTTAAGATTTAAAGGAGCAACACAATTGACAATTGACATTCCATATTTGGTATGCTAATATATATATATATATATATATATAATATATAGACTATATAATACTTGTTTGAGCTGAAGTAGTCATGCAATAATGTTTGTCCTCTCCTAGTGTTTTCCAGCTCAATAGTCAAGAGGAGAGAAATTTAGGAACAGCAGATATATATCTTACGTGGTACATCTACGAATAATACAAATACATCTCGCACAAATACATCTCGCCACATATGATACAT
Organism: Nyctanthes arbor-tristis; assembly: GCA_963692815.1. NCBI lineage: Eukaryota > Viridiplantae > Streptophyta > Magnoliopsida > Lamiales > Oleaceae > Nyctanthes > Nyctanthes arbor-tristis. Next base: position 23,206 of record CAVNYN010283333.1, on the reverse strand, counting down.
CATGCAGGATGTACATTTGATTTGCCTACAATTTTTCTTACTTGACATGGAAAGATATAAGTGTACATTCTATATAATACATTTGACATGGCAAGATGTACTTGAGTTATTGTTCAGATGTAACACGATGGCTATATATCCTTGTATCTAAGTTTCTGTCAACTAAGAGAGGTGTTTTTCTGTCGATGTCAGATATTTTGTATGTTTCAAATGTAGGCCCGGGAAATTTTTCCCCATATGTTTAATTAATCGTGGTGTACAAGTTTTGTTTGCACATATGGAGAGTACAAATAACGTTATTGCTTGAATTTTGTCATTAGAAGATGGGGTCAAAAACATTGAAACATAGGTTCAAGAGATGTATATTTAATGAGTGTAGAAATAATTTAGCACTAGACGTTTAATGATGTAGTGATACTATATAGTGATATGGAATGATATCAACTACATCATTACTCCCACACATGACATCAATGAATTATATTGTACCATATTTGTCGATGTCATAATAGCGTGACACGTTTAGTATTAGATCATTTTTACAGATATCATTCCTTAAGAAAACAGAGGAGGTTAGTTCAAAAAAAAGGTAGATCATGAGTGAATAGAAAATTGAAAATGTACATAGTTGTTCGAGCAAAAATACTTGAAATAATTCTACCACTTTTATTAGTTGAACGTAAAGTAATGGCTTTTGTGCAACGTCGAAAGGGTCATGATGTAGTGGGATGTTTGGATTGTTATAACTTCTAACAGGTGGTTTGAAATTGATTCTAAAAGAACCTATTTGACCAAGTAATGTTATTTGTACATATTCGCGCAAAAATACTACTTAGAATCTTGAAAACATAGAAAACGTCAATGGTACGCAAGCGGACTCTTTTGTTTATTGCGGGTCGAGGTCTCCTTCTCTAGCAAGTTGCCAATATTGATTTTGATTGCAGCAAGCTCTAATAATCAGCTAACACGTATCGGTATGATTTGGGGAAGAATCCCGTCAAACTTGTCAGTACGGCGGCGGTTCCAGGTAATTTTTTTCAAAATTGTAATCATATAGACCTGTAGTAATTTTAAACGAGAGTCAAAAAACGCAAATCAGCTAACACGTATCGGTATGATTTGGGGAAGAATCCCGTCAAACTTGTCAGTACGGCGGCGGCGGTACCAGGTAATTTTTTCCAAAATTGTAACCATATACACCTGTAGTAATTTTAAACGAGAGTCAAAAAAACGCAAGCTAGTCTCAATCACTGTTGCGCAATTGGAGATCGCCTTTCAGTATTGGTGTTTACTCTGCAGGGGAAGCAGATCTCTTATTTATTTCTTACAATTTTCTGCTGTTGAGAAACAAAAAATCAAAATGATTTCATTTTCACAGTGGATAATTCCTCTGCTTTCCTTCACTCTGTTCATCCTCCTCCTCTTCAAGTGGTACTTCAATGGAGCTTCACAAGCCCAGAAAACCGCGCCACCATCTCCGCCAAGGCTTCCGGTGATTGGTAATCTTCACCAACTGGGCTTATTCCCCCATCGCTCGCTCCAAGCACTATCCAAGCGATATGGCCCGTTGATGATGCTTCATCTGGGCAGTGTACCAGCGGTAATTGTGTCCTCTGCTGACGTTGTTCGAGAAATTGCCAAAAAACAGGACTTGATCTTCTCAAATAGGCCAAAATCAAATGTCATGGATAACGTTGCTTATGGATCCAGAGACGTAGCTTTCGCTCAGTATGGTGAGTACTGGAGACATGTTAGGAGTATATGCGTGCTTCAACTCTTGAGCAACAAGAGAGTTCAGTCTTTTCGAAACATAAGAGAAGAAGAAACATCCTTTATGATCAAGGAAATTAGACGTTTGAGCTCTTCTTCAACGTCTCCGGTAAACTTGAGCAATCTATTGGTGTCGCTTACTAATGGTACTCTAAGTAGGGTAACCCTGGGGAAGAAATTTGGTGGTGGAGAACATAGCCTTAATTTTGAGTCTCTGCTGCATGAAACTAGTGAGTTAATGGTCTCTTTCAATCCAGGGGATTACATTCCATGGCTTAAATGGGTAACGAAAGTGAATGGTTTTGATGCCAAATTACGGAAGGTGGCTAAATCATTTGATCAATTCTTGTCGAGTCTTGTTGAAGAGCATAGAAATGAGACTCAAAGAAAGGAGGATCTTTTGGAGATATTGCTCGAGATTCAGAAGGAGAACACTTCGGATTCCCCTCTGGAAACCGATACCATCAAGGCTGTTGTTTTTGTAAGAATCCCTCTTTCTCTGCCTCCAAGTCTTAGCAGATTAATATATTGAAACATTAATCTAATCATTTTGTTTATGATAGGATATGTTGGCTGCCGGTACTGATACCACATATACTACTTTAGAGTGGACAGTCGCAGAGCTTTTAAGGCGCCCGGAAACCATGGAGAAACTGAAGAACGAGGTGAGACTAGCAGCCAGAAACAAACAAGAGATATCGGAGGAAGATCTTGACAATATGCCTTATTTGAAGGCTGTGATCAAAGAGAGCCTAAGACTACATCCGCCGTTTCCGTTACTCCTCCCTCGAGAAGTAGCCCAAGACACTGAATTAATGGGGTATGACATTGCAGTTGGAACTCGAGTGATCATCAATGCTTGGGCAATTGGAAGAGACCCCATGTTGTGGGAAAATCCTGAAGAGTTTGATCCAGAAAGGTTCTTGAAAACAAAAATAGACTTCAAAGGGCTCGATTTTGAGCTCATCCCATTTGGTTTTGGGCGTAGAGGCTGCCCTGGTATTACATTTGCGATGGGCGTTGCTGAGCTTGCATTAGCAAAATTGATGTGCGAATTTGACTTAGTGGCGGCAAAAGATTTGGACATGGCTGAAGCCTTTGGCATTGCGGTCCATAAAAAAGCTCCTCTTCTTGTGAAAGTTCTCCCTCCATTCTAGCCAGTGAGCTGGCTCCTATCATTGATCCAGCGTAGTTAATCTATTTGTACTCAAAGTATTCTGCTTGTAATAAATCTTGTTATCGTTATAAATAAAAATTAAAACTTGGTCTCTTTGGCTCTCATCCTCATTGCAACGAAAGTACTCAAATTCTTGTTTGCACCATTCAAACATTCAAATTGAGATGAATACTTCAATGGACTCAAGGGCTACCTTTTCCATACCTCACCTCAAGTGCCTCAAGTAGATTTTCTAAGAAGATCAGAGGCAGATCTGTCAATGTGGCCGCATCAAAACCGCATAGGCCTCAATGTGCGGCCACACCTGGCTGCACAGTGAGGCTGCATATTGAGGCCCTTGTAGCCACATGGATAGATCTGTCTCTGATCCCTAGAGACAAATCTGTCTTCTTAGAAAGACTCTCACCTCAAGCCTCGAGAAACATAAGACCAACACTAAAAAACTTATTAAGTGTTTGATTTTCTTTACGAAAATACATCATAATCTTATTTATTATTGATTTGACAACTGCTCATTCATAGTCACAAATTTTAAACTTTTATTAAATTTATACCGCTCATTTCACCTTATCATAATTTCTCTTTATAATTTAATTTGAATAAATAGCTTTAAGCAGCCATGAGGACAGGTTCATTGAAAATAATAATGCCTAGGTAAGTCCATTCATCAAAATATCATCCCTTGCTCGCTATCTTGTCAATATGGTTATTGATTTATGATTAGAGTCAAGAAATTTTACTAAATAGATTGATAAGGCTCCTATTAAGGAGATATATAGATACGTGGCGGAAATCTAATGAAAGCGGCCCTCTGTTAGTAGAGCCGCTTTTGTTAGATTTCCGCCACGTAAGCCATAAGACTTCTTAATAGGAGATAAGGCTCTTTAGATAAGACTTTGTAGCCGGATTGTAAGTTCAACGGGTCGAAAAAATTCTATTACTTCATCCATATGTCTTGTGGCATGTGTATTTACCAGGACCAACAGATGTCTACTATTTAAGGCGGTTAACTAATATACACTTCATTTTCTTGATTTTTTAACATGCTTATCTATCGCATCTTTCTTTGTGTTTTTATTTCCTTTATATTTAACTCTATTTTTCCCAGTATGTCGTTTTCTTTTTTTTTTTGTAAATAATATCTTGCTTTAATTTTTTCAATATCAATCGCTTGTTCACTTTTTTTTATTTGATTTTGTTTTTTATATTTTTAATACTAGTTAACACTAATACAAGTTTTTGGACCGTTGAGAGTGTTAACAATTAAAAATATAAAAATGAAGTCAAATAGAAAAATTAGAAAAAAAAAAGAAGAAAGAAAGAAAGAAAGAAAAGTGAACAACTGGATGATATTAAAAAATTAAAACAAGTTACGGGAAAAAAGACTAAACAAAAGTAAATAAACTCCAAAAGAAATGTAAGAGAGTCTTCGGTAGAACGATCATATTATATGTTCAGTGATAAGACTACCTACTAACTTTATGATAAATGAAATTAAATCTCATTTGAATATATTTTAATTTTCTCGCTCTTAATTTAATAAAAACAACCTACTTGTATTGATTTTAAACAAAATAAAATCAACATTTCAAAGAAAAAAAAAACTCGAATTTCTCTCTCTTTTTTAAAGATTTCCAAATAAAATTTTTATTAATTTTAAATCCCATTAAAAAAAAAATCGAACTTGCAAATTTAGAGATGAAACTTTGTTTTGTTAACGCTTAACTTTTTAAATTAAATACATATTATGGCTACAAAATGTCATTATTATTACAAAATTTGCATAGGCACGAGAAACAACGCTCGAATAAGGCCATACTTTGTATCATAAGACGAAGAATGCCAAAATAAGAAAATATAATATAATAAATGACCTTGGTTACTAATTCATGTTCAGATTTACTTAAGCTGCTTCATATTATTATTATGAAATAATAACATTTAGTATGTGTTTGATACAATATACTTAAAGTGATTGGTGAATTCCGTTAAAGCCTGATGAGCAGAATTCATTATTAATGCGTCTATCAATGAATATATTCATGTAATAATGAGATTAACATAGCATTAAAATTAAATAAGTTAGAACTAGTTAAACCCGGTAGAAAAACTTATTAAATATATTATCAAATAGGTAAACATAAATCTGTAATATTTACAACCCTGTAGAAAATATAAAAATACAAGTATACATTAATTGAACCATTAAGATTGATGTTCTTAGTAATCGTAATGTTCAAAACTGTTTAAAAGACGACAAACATTTTTACATATAATCCTTCGTACATATATACAATAATGAAAAAAAATCTGTTACTCGCTGAATTATGATGGATTAGAGTATAATTTAAAATTGACATTTCATATTTGGTATGTTAGTTTATTAGTGTAAAAAGATTAACAAACAAAACAAATGAGTGAAATAGTTAAAATTTAGTTGTTAAACCCAATGACTATAGGTTTAAGTCTTATCTAAGTTCTTTCACAAAATATTTTGTTAAAAAAGAAAAGGAACAATTACCAGAAAATTTACTAAATAAAAAAGGAGAAAAAATCGTGGTATAAAAGGTACCGAGACTTAAGTTGATTAATTAATATAATAATATATAGATTAACCCAAAAAAAAATCATCAACTAAATTTGCAACTTAGAATTAATAGTTTGAGATTTTATTTAAAATTAATTAATACACTTGGTTTTCCAAAAAAGAAATTAATACACTTGGTGTTATTTAAGTTTGAGATTTTATTTAAAATTAATTAATACACTTGGTTTTCCAAAAAAGAAATTAATACACTTGGTGTTATTTAAGTGGGTAGTTTTCATTATATTAAGAAAGAGAAAACAAAAGTATATATAAGTGAAATTTAATTCCCCTTGTTAAAAAGTTAGTGGACGGTCTTACCACTAGATGTATAAGACCGTCATACCGAATACCGTCTCAAGAAATGTTGGAATTTATCCATACATATTAAAGAAGTCAAGAAAAAGAAATAGATGTTAGTTAATGGTGTTAATGGCAACCATTTAAGTATTTAGGTTGAATGCTTAAGTGTGTTAAGTGCCTCCTAGTAAATACACATGACAAAAATTGTATGGATAGAGTACCGAATACTTGGGTATTCATACAGTACTAGAATTTTTTTTTTTCCATATCGAGAATATAAAATTGCGACTACTGATAATGACTGTCATGGCACAATATGTGAGCATTGTATATGAATCACGAAAGGGACAAATGATCTATTCAAAGAGTTAGAACATGATTTAGGTATTGTCATCAAGCATTAAAAGAAAAATGTGAGTGGGTAATTAAATATTTCTATACCCATTCCTACTCTTATATACACGAGCAAACCATACTACCACTATAGTGAAACGATGACCTGCGTACTGTGAACAACTTCACACTATCCACAGCTGGGCAAATTCTACCATGGTAGAATTTGTGAATATTTCAATATAATAAGATCATTGCACCCTCGTATAAATCTTGAATTTCAAGATGGTTGAAAAAACGATCTACATTCTTATATATAATCTCTCGTATATATACAATAATGGGAAAAATCTATTACTATCATTCGGTACACTTGAAAATGTAAGTTCAACGACAAATGTATAATATTATCAAATGTAAATTTGTTATCACTATAATTAAAGTTTGTCATAAGAGATTTCCAACCAAATAATAAATCAGGAAAAACAAAATATGAGTCAAATAACATATTATAAGTATTAAAAATGTATGTTGTAAACATTTTCACGTACAGTTTTTTAAAAAATGGAATGTGATAAGAATTCACATATAAAAATGTGTAATAATTTACATTTTACTTATTAAGTTATTATCAACCCAAGACACCGCATTTTACACTAAATTTAAATTTTCAATTATCATATGCTTCAATTAAAGTAACATCACATATGAAAGTCTTTGTGGAAAGAAGTGATGTTTGTCTTACAATAAGGGAATAAATCTTCAAATCTAATTAATTTAGAAACTGGGGGGTAAAAAATGAAATGGAATATACATCACATTTTAATTAATATGAAAATGGAAGGAATCTTAACCGTATGAATGTTAATAGGGCGGGTTTTGATTGGGTATGCCGGCCCAATACCTCGCTCTGTTTCTATCAACCTTATCCCATACCGCCCTTCACCTATTTGAATCGGTTACACTATTCGAGCCGAGTAGGTAAAAATACCCATTATACCTGCATAATTTTAAAAAATTCTAATAAAACTAAAAAAAAATTAAAAATATGTAAAATGCACAAAAAAATTTCAAATAACATTAAACTGATCAACACATACGGTGGAAATGGTGAATGAACAGATTAAGAGGGATTAGGATTTTTTTGAAATTGACCTTTCAGATTTGATATTTTAACTTTTACGTCAATTTTAAAGTACAAAACTTATAAAAATTTATTAATAAAAAATGCCTAATAAATAAAAAGGAAAGTAATTAAGGCTTGAGTGCTAAACTCAATTGTCCCAAGTTCAAATCTCCTTCACAAAAGTTTATGTTAAAAAAAAAGGAAGAAGAAAAATTATCGAGGCGACAGGGCCGGTCAACCATTACTCATATGGTAAAAGTTCAATCAAATCACGTAAATAAAGAAAACTAGTGTTGGAAAAAGAAAAAATAAATAAATAAAACAACTACCGCAAGGTTTACTAAATAAAAAAGTTGAAAAAAATTGCGGTACAATAGGTAACGAGAGCTATATTACGAGTTCGCGTGCTTATTACTTTTCCTCATTTATATAAAACTAGTACATTATTACTCATGCGTTGTAAGGATCTTTAAAAAAATTAATTTTTTTTAAAAAGCTTATTTATCGATTATATATACTTGTGCAAATGTTAATTGCATAAGAAAACCTATTTAGTATTAGCAAATAAACTGATAAATTATCACAAGCATAGTCAACAAATTTAGCAAAACCTATTTAACATCGGCAAATTTGATTGCGTTACATGAATTTGACCAATTACAACTTTTGAGCACGTTTACGAAATAAGTTTTTACACTTGTATGTAGTAGCTATAATCTAACAAAACTTTAAATCACTAATAAAAATATAGTAAATAATTATCGTAGCAAGAATTCAACTCATTAACGATATTGGATGTAAAACACATGTTGGTTTATTCCTCAACAACGGATTATTTTCACCATTTAAGAAAAAGTATAAAAAATAAAAATAAAATAGAAATAATATTATTTTACGGTCAACCGTCTTAATTGCAGTCGACCAGAAGGATAAAATCTTTAGCCTTTGGTAGACCACAAATTTTGTGGTCGACCGGATAAAAATTCTAGTCGACCACAAATAGTGTTGGTCGACAAGGAAAAGAAGGGAATTTTCTAACAACATACCATTAAAGTTTTTGAATATTCGCATAAAATTTTCTATTTTTCATTCATATTTATAGTTTTCTTTAAGGGTTTGACCGCAATTAAACTTTTATTTAATTGCACCTTCACCGGAGGGTAAATTTTACAATTATTCTTAACGGAAAATCTTCATTTTAAAAATAAATAATTGTCCTTTATTTTTCTATACTATATTTTATTCTTAAAAATTTAGGGAAAATCCCAAATGACTATAAAATTATCTTAAATTAAATGAAATTGTTGGGCGTTACAAGGGTACTATAGTCATTTTAAGATAAAAATATTAAATTACACCAAAAAGATTAGATTTGAAGTTAGAATTGTCAAGTTTTAATGATTATGATAAAATTATATAATAAGATGAAAGGCTGTGGTTATATCCTGCCAATTTAGCCAATCTTGCGATGGCAATTTGATTTGCTGACCAACAAACCTGTGAGTTATATTCCTTATACTGCTACCCCCCCCCCAGCCCACCATATTGTGGAACTATATCACCACACCACAATATCATTTTTATATTTTCTTTTATCTTTTCTTTTTGTATTAATCATATGAATAAAAATATTGTTTAAGAAATTATATACTGAAAAAAAAGGTAAATGGGTTACATGGCCCCAGCACGTGAAAACTCGCCTACCCCCCGAATGTGTGGACATGTTCAAGGCATGGTCGCTCCCAGAACCCATAATATTTTCATTGATACTCAAATTTTAGATAAATTTTTGGAGAATTATATATTCGTTGTTGTCCAACCTGTTAATATAAAGTTTTTTTTATCATGATGGGTGAGGCTCTAGTTTTTCTAAATATTTATTTAAAGTATTTCAATAGTTTAAAATAAAATATTTTAATACTAAAATCAAGTTCATATCGAAACACTTAAAATGGATTTGAGGTTGATTAGTTAAATGAATATTAAGCATTAATGAGTCAAAATCATCAATATAACATAAAAGTCATAAAACCAATTTCTAAACTAACCTCCTAGTTTGAACATACAGAACCATATCGTTGTGACAGATCGGAAGAGATTAACAAATGCACAAAAATATAACACAAACATCATGAAATTAATAATTTTGACACTAATGCAACAAAAAGAAAAAGAAAACTCCCTTGGGGAAAAAAAAGTAAAAAATAAAAAATAAAGAAAAATAAAAGAACGGAAAAGGAAAGACATGAACAGAAACTCCAAAGACAGCAACTTAGCGGCAGCCACAAAGCACAAAATGGACTCAGCCTTCATTGGAAAACGAAAGTAATAACCCAATTCAGTTTCGCTCCGTTTTTGCTTCACGGGCTTTGGACTTTGCCCTTTGGGTTTCTGTAGCAGCCCTTATCGTTCGAAGTAGTTAAGCGGGATTCTAAAAACGGAATGAAATGAGAAAAAATGGAGGAAAAAATATATATATACAGAAATGGCAACAGAAATTTTCCCTCCCAAATGATTCCGACGGCTATTCCTCTTTAGATAATGCTCCAACTTTGCTCCCAAGTCGCCCAGCAAGCCGACGGAACAGATTTCTGACAATTCTATTTCATTACCTTACTTGTCTTTCGTTGTTGGAAATGCTTCGGTTTTGCAAATGGGACATACCTAATTAATCTGATTAATCACCAATGCCCATCTCATCATCTCTCGACTTTATCACCCTTAGTATTCCTCGTTTGTTGTCGTTGCTCGAGATCGTTATAAATTATACAATTCATCACGATAACCGATCAACATCTTGCCTCGCTGCCTTGTGGTATTCCTCGTTTCCTGCCTCGCTCGATTAACCGAAGGTAGTATATATGGACAAGAACCACCAGTCCCTTATCCAGAAAAACGCATATAATAATGTTTTTTCTTGCATATATTTGACGGTGGTGGGGGCAATGTCAATGATTTCTTTTGTTATAATGACTTTTGTGTCTGTTGCTATGATTACGGTGATATCCGTTTATTGGAAAACACTGTTATCCGATGATATTTGTCATTAATTTTTTCAATTTGTTATTATCTGTTACTAAGAAATGCTACTATGTGTTACATTAAAGCGTGATGGTGGCAGTGGCGCAGCGGCGGTTATGTTTTGCTATCACTACGAGCTTGTTTCATGCTCATTACTTCTCAAAATGTGTGGAAATTATAATGAGTAGAGAGGTAAAATGTGTATTGAAAATATAAAAATATTTGAAATATGTATTTGTAATTTAATAATTGTCAAATCAAACATAAAATTAATAGTAAGTAAAATTATAAATTAGAAAAATAATGAGCACCAAACATGCTCTATATTTATTCATAAGTACAGGCGGATTTTACTGAGTGATGACGGCTAAGGGGGTGACAACTTTTACTAAGTGGCCACACAAATTTTACATTAAAATGAATTTAATAATAATAAATGAATGGAACAAAAAATTGTTATGGTACTTTCACAATGGAATAGAGTATTTTTAAAAAATATTTTCAAAAACACGGTATTTTTCAAACCCCTTATCAATAAAAAGAGTTTTTATCAAAAAAATCTGAAAGAGGAAATTATATAGAAATGTAAGAGAGTCACATTGGAAATTCACGTGGATAGCCCATGGCTTCTTGTGACTTAACATTTTAGTATATTGTTTGTTGTTTTATATCAAAAAAATAAAATTTAAGCTTATGCTATAATTTAAGGGTTCATTTTTTTTATTTTATATTGATTTATTTATTTATTTATTTTTGTGTTTGTTTTGGGGTGGGGGTACTCTGCAAGCTATAACTCGTGAAGTACGCACGAAAATCTCTATAAGCTAACATTTCAGGTTCGGACGTTGAAACTCTTTGAAAAACTCTCGGAAACATTTTCAAAACTAAAAAAATTTTCTTATTTTTTTAATTAATTTCAAAACTTAATGGAAACTTAACAGAAACTTTTAGCCATTTTTATTCTGCTTATGTGTAATTTCTTTGTTGGACAGTATAGAGATCGGAAGAGCACACGTCGAAAAGGATGCCGTTCCGTGCATCTTATTACTGCGCCCTTTTCTTTGTGAATATTTAATTTGTGTTTTAGCCGCACAAGGTGCAAGACGTGTGTTACCTAGGTAACTTTTTGTCACAACTGACACTTAGTCTGAATTTCCCTCTCCTCGCCTATATATCCTGCTGTATCAAAAGGAAAAAAAAAATGATAATATAGTAATCTTTTAGAATATGTTTTACATTTTTATTTCTTTTTAAATTTAATTTTCAATATAGTGTTGTATATTTCGCTTTATATATTTTCGATACTCGCCTTAGACCCTAGAGATAGAACAAAATTATGGTACTCCAAGAGTACTATACTCTAACCTCATGCACCAACAACTCACATATGTAGATTTAAAAATCTCAATTTATTGTTAAAATCGGGCTCAAATCGTACATGTGAGTTGTTTATTGGTCTGAAATATCTTATTTAAGGTATCATGGTGAACTTTATTGTTTTCACTAGAAACCACACAATCAGTGCTCTTGTTGGAACACGGGAAACATTACCTTTGAGAAAAGTGGGAAATGTTAAGAAACGTTATAAATTGATTACTTTCTAAGATTAATAGTTGAAGGAAAATTTTCAAAAATCTCTTGAAAGTTTTGTAACAAAACTTCTTACTTTATGTAGCGCCAGACAAGCAAGGAGGTTTTATTACAAAATATTCGGGAAGTTTTAGAAATGTACTCTATGAATTAAATAATAATAACTAATGAAAAATAATAAGTAAAATGAAAGTTTGTATTGTTGATTTATGTGCACTTTATTTTAGAAGGATCTATATCTATAATGCTATGATGCGAATTGTAATTGTATTTTAAAAACTTTTTTTTTCTTTTTGGGAATTGAACTTAAAAGAATAATTTAGGCAATAAATTTTTTATATAATTTAAACCTAAATTTAGCCAATTTCAAGTTTTAACTACGTAAAATTTATATTAGATGTCATAAATTAAGCTTTGGGTAGTTATAGGATAATTATTTTTTCACAACGAATTTTTATTACTATACCACGTTATAAATACACTACAATTAAATGATACTTTTAATAAGTGCACCACTATCAATTTATATATCGGGAGGGTTCCACTTACCAACCAATTTGACACCACTAACTAAAATACTTATTTTTTATAAACACGTTACAATCTTCCTCATCGGCAAACATATATACACCATTGCCACGGCCATTCCACCAACTCACATTCACACATTTTTGTTTTTTGGAAATTATTTGACATTCATACTCAATTTAATAGAAAGTTAAAATGACGAAAACAAATAAACATTGCAGCATACACCATCATGTAAATCTTCGACTTTTTTCAACCGATCACCGCCGCCACCACCAATTCATATCCGCTAAATCTTTACTGCGAATAACTTTTATCCTTACAAAATTCATAGGAAACAGTAATTAGCATCACTACCGACCGACCATCATCCCGTCGCTTCGAACGTCACTACAATTGCTAACAAAAACTTCAATTATTGTAATACCAACTTGTTGCTGGCGCCTAAGTCACCATTGGATCCTAGTTTGCAAGTAATTGACCCTCCAACAGGCAGCTTGTTGATCTAAATGTCAATTGTTGCACGGCTACCGTTTTTTGACTTTGAGTTTAATCCTACGTCGGAGATCTAGATGTGATGTACATGAAAAGGGTAAAAGAAATCTATTATAGAATTTTTTTTGTCCTTTTAATAAAGAGTGTTATAAATATGGTGTAACAAAAAAATAATTGTAGTGGGAATATAATTACCATTAAAAAAAAACCCCAACTTATGTGTTGTTTTCTTTACCAAATCCCCGAACTAAATTTCTTCCGGATTATTAATTGTTCCAAAAAAAAAAAATTCCTGAGACAAATAGTACACAACTAAAAGAAAAATAAGACCAATTTTCGGATGTCATACTACTTAATCTCCATTAAAAACACGCCAATTATGTCTACAATGTGGACAGTTATATAATTCATGTGACACGTAAGTTACATTTGCCTTATTTTCTAGTAGGTATGATATTAATGTACACTTATCATTTTTTGATATGAATACGAAGTAGGTATTCAGTTGTTATTTGAATGCCAATTAAGATTATTTCTAGAGTAATGTTATTTAGTATTATTGGTGTTTGACACTATATCAATATGACACTAAATAATAAGTTGAATTAAGTGGATCATTTATTTATTCATTTAATTCCACTTATCATTTAATGATATTAGATGCCACCTAAACTGGTGCCAAGCACCATTGGTGCTACATAGTATTATTCTTATTTCTATCATCCAATGTATGTAGATCATTGTGAAAGTTCTTTTAGCTGCACCTTTTTTATGACAAAATATCGACTATAGATAAATCGGGACGACAACTTTAGCTTTGAGATAAATTGTGAACAAAAATATTCGGCCTAAATTCTGAAGTTGATATAGTAGATATATAATAATAGATAAATAAATCTGGAAGTTAATTTGATTGGAGATTCGCCAACGATTTCAGGAGTAAATTAAAACAATTAAGAAGGAAAATTGGAAAGTATGCAGGAAAGGAGAGATGGAAAGTAATTGGTTTTATGAGAATAAATCTTAGACCATCAGATTCATTTAATCTAAGGAACATAATTCTTTGTCAAATATACTAAAGTAATTGATAAGTGGAACAGCCCCGTTTACATATATATGCCCGTAAAATTAATTATTCATAATCCATATGAAACTAGGTCAAATATTTGTGTATATTTTTTAAGATATTTTCTGACTACGTAATCTTTTTCCCTACGCATTATTGCTAACTTAGAAAATATACAAATTGGATCCTAAATCAAAGCTTTCAAAATAAGCATTAATACAAGCTAATTTATGAGATTAAATTGTCTATGTATGCCAATATATAGACTTAAAAAAAAATCTCTCAAAACTATTTTTATTTTTTTATTTTTTACAAACTATCTATTAAACTTAATTTAATAAAATCCTAAACATCTGTAACTTCCAAAATTAGATCTATTTTATTTATTTATTTGATTTACCTTTAAAATTAAAACTAATTAATAAATGTTCCAACATTTCCGATTAGTCAATTAAATTTTTACGGATTTTTAAAAGACTTCTAATTGCAATCAATTTAGTCCCACAAAAAGTTGCATTTCATTTTCAAATTGGAACACAATTTATTTATTTATTTTTTATTTCAATCTTGTGCTTTTAATATTATATATAAATTTAATTAACCACAATATACAAATACTCATAACAAATTTCCTAGTAATTTTATAATTATTTGCTTTTCAATAAGAAATTATGTAATCAGGGCAATGTTGATTCTTCAATTTTCTTAGGCTACAACTACTTATGACATTTATCAATATATAAAATAAAATAAAACTCAAAAAGAAAAAGACAAACGAACAATTCATTGTTATTTTATTAAATTTGCTTACAAAAATTAAGATACTAAAATTAGACATAAAAGTTTGAAATTTTAGAAAAAGTTCAAATCATTTCGTCGTGAAAGCATCGCAAAAATTTGATATATTAAACTTGTTTAAAGAAATACATAAATTTTAAAACTTGAAGTTGTGGAGTCATAATTTGTAAATTAAAATTGTACTAGGAAATTATTTTAAAAAGAAATTAAAAACAATTATTAAAAAGAAATAAAATTAAGATAATTATGATTATGGTGTGAGCAGAAAATACAAGTTTTAAAATTAAAACCAAACAAAAGGAATTTAAAGAGAGTTATTGATGTAATTTCATTAAAGGATATTTAAGAAAGTAAAAAAAAAATGCAGTGTGTGGATAAATTATTGTGATGGCAGTATAATTTCCTGTAGTTATACTGACACCACATCTTTTAACTATATCACATTCTAATTGGGGTGCTTTTGAAAAAAAGTGAAAATTGGAAAGCAACTTGAAGAATGCACCAACATATGAGACAATTGCAAAAATACACATGTTGTATGCACATTTAGATGAGTGTAAATCTGAAAATCAATTAATGGTAAAAGGATTGCATGCTGTAAACACATGTTCATTGCATTGCATTATGTGGATGCACACACTTAATTAAATAAGAATATTTTAGAAAGTTAGTTTATAAATTTACTTTTCCAATACTATTCTTATTTTTTGTATAAAAAGCAAAGAGGATAAGATAAATTGGAAGAAGTAGTATATCAAGATAAGATTAAAATAAAAAAATGGATAAGACCGTTATTAGTAGTCATTTATTGCACCCAATTGTTTAGGGGAAAAACAAAATGGGAAAGAAATTAATGTTTCATTTACATAAAAATGCATTAAATGTCAAGAGAGAGAATGAATGGAGTTGATGGTGAAATTTGTAGAGTATAAGTGATTCCATTAGATATAGGGATGTGATATGTATTAAGTATTGATAGGTAAATGCGGTTGGAAATTTTATCTTATTTTTCCACATATACATTTATGTCTCATTAATTATTTGAAATACTTTTAATGTATATTTTAATATATAAGTAGTTGAATAACAATAATTAATTAGGGGCATATGTGAAAATGAAACATTAAATACATGCTTAATATGATAAGTGGACTATCTTTTTGAGACGTTGAAAATGGAATAGTAGACTACTACGTACGTGCGCCCTAAAAAGATAGTCCACTACTCTATTTTTGTCTGTCATAAAAAGATCGTTCACTTACCATCTTCCGATCATGTATTTAATGTTTCATTTTCATAAATGCTCCTAATTAATTATTATTATTCAACTGCTTATATATTGAAAGTCTTTTAAACAATTAATGAAACGTAAAGATATATGTAGAAAAATAAAGTAAAATTTAATGTTTCATCTATATTAATTAATATTTTTTAATTTATGTAGAAATAACAAAAAGACTATTTTTGTTGGACGGATTGATGGAGTAGTATGAGAACAGCTCAGAAATAAACAAAGAAAGAAATACATGGCATCAACGTGGCATCCGGTCCAAGTTGACTTTCTTTCTTTCATATTTACAGAATTAGGTACATGGATAATTCAGTATTAAATATTTGTTAAATTTAGGTAGAAGAAAGAAGTATCACAATCACACTTGGCAATATAAAGCACGAGATACATAGAAGATTTTGCAAATTTCCTCTGGTGTTGAGAAGAGAAAATGGTTTTTTTTTCACATGAATGGATAATTCCTCTTGTTTCGTTCACTTTGTTCATCACCTTCCTTTACAAACGCTACTTCAATGTACCTGCAAAACCCTCCAAAACGTTTCCACCATCTCCGACCAGCCTTCCAGTGATTGCTAATCTTCACCAACTCGGCTTATACCCCCCATCGCTCGCTCCAAGCTCTCTCCAAACGATATGGGCCGCTCATGCTGCTTCATCTTGGCAACATACCAGTATTAGTAGTCTCTTCTAGTGATACCCTTCGCGATATTGTGAAAAATCAGGACTTAATTTTCTCAAGCAGGCCAAGTTAAATGTCATGGAAAAAATTGTCTATGGCTCGAAAGACATGGCTTTTGCTCCTTACGGTGAGCACTGGAGGCGTGTTAGGAGTATATGCATGCTTCAACTCTTAAGCAACAAAAGGGTTCAGTTTTTTCGTCGTGTAAGACAAGAAGAAACGTCCCTTATGATTGAGAAAATCAGACGATCACCATCATCTTCGATAAACTAGACCAATCTATTGATGTCACTTACTAGTGATATTATATGTAGATCTGCTTTGGGGAGGAAATATGGGGATGAAGAAGGCAGTGTAAATCTTACGTTAGGGATTAAGGAAGTTGCAGGGTTATTGGGAACTTCTAATTCCAGATATTTCATTCCATGGCTTAACTGGATTAAATACGTAAATGGTTTCGATGCCAGATTACAGAAAGTGGCTAAATTTTTTGATGAATTTTTTTATAGTGTAATCGAAGAGCATAGAAATCGAAAGCGAGGAAAGGGGGGATTCCGATGGGAGCAGTAATGGAGCAGACTTTGTGGACATATTGCTCGAGATTCAAAGGAACGACAACTCCATTTATTCTATTGACTCCTATACCATCAAAGCTCTCATTTTTGTAAGAATCCTCCCATCACTCTATCTCCAAGTCTTAGAATATTGCTAGAAGAGAATACAGCAAATACAGCATATCTTAAAACATGAAAGTTTTCTGGCACCCTAGGAGGGTGGCATTACAGCTCCACGTAGTATGTATACATGCATCCTCCTAGGTCGATAACAGCATCTCCAATGCTCAAGGACCATCCTAGACTATGTGGCAAAAATTTTGACAAAGTCTTTTCCCATGTGGCAAAAAGTCCATTAAATGGACAACCCACCCCATTTACTCGTCTCCAATGCTGCTGCTGTCGTGACTCTACCAAAACCAAAAAGTGACTTTACCAAAAGCAAAAAGAAAAATAAGAGTTGGCGTTGGGAACATGAATTTTGGACGAGTTGCCGGTGTACTCCTGGGTCTGATTTCAGACCCTGCTGTGCACTCTCATGCTTGCATGGAGGTGCCATGTTATATTCCTTTGGCAGGTGACTTTACCATTGGAGAAGGCTTTTTAAGTTAGGTAAGGTTTTTTCTATTTGGCAAGACTTTTTCTCCATGACCTACCACCCTCCAATGCTCATGGACCATCCTAGTCTATGTGGCAAAAAATTTGACAAAGTTTTTTTCTCATATGGCAAAAAGTCCATTAAATAGACAACCCACCCCATTTAGTCCTGTCTAATGCCGCTGTCGTGACTCTAACAAAATCAAAAAGTGACTTTACCAAAAGCAAAAAGAAAAATAAGAGTTGCCATTGGGAACATAAATTTTGGACGAGTTGGCGGTGTACTCCTGGGTCTAATTTCAGACCCTACTGTGGACTCTCATGCTTGTATGGAGGTGCCATGTTATATTCCTTTGATGGGTGACTTTCAGCATTGGAGAAGGCTTTCTAAATTAGATAAGGGTTTTTCCTATTTAGCAAGAATTTTTCCCCATGACCTACCAGCCATAGGAGATGCTCTAGGGAAGGTGGCATAACAATACCCTCATGGTACCAGAAATGTTAATTTGATTTGAATCTAATCATTTTACTTATTATAATCACAGGACATGTTTGCTGGTCGTATGGATACTACGTATATTACTTTAGAGTGGACAATGGCAGAGCTTATAAGGCACCCAAAAGCAATGGAGAAATTGTAGAATGAGGTGAGGCTAGTAGCTGGCAACAAATTAGAGAAATTAGATGAAGATTTGGAGAAAATGCCTTATCTAAAGGCTGTTATCAAAGAGGCCCTAAGACTACGCGCACTGGTTCCTTTACTGCTCCCTCGAGAACTAGTCCAAGACACTAAAGTTATGGGGTACGACATTGCAGTTGGAACTCAGGTGTTCATCAATGCTTGGGCAATTGGAAGAGACCCTATGTTGTGGGAAAATCCTGAAGAATTTTATCCCGACAGGTTTTTAGACACAAAAATAGACTTCAAAGGGCTCGATTTTGAGTTCATACCGTTTGGTGTTGGGCGTAGAGGCTGCCCTGGTATTACATATGGAATGAGTGTTGTTGAGCTTGCATTGGCAAAACTGATGCATGAATTCAACTTTGCAACTGAAAAGGATTTGGACATGGCTGAGGCCTCCGGCATCGCGGTCCATAAAAAAAAGCCTCTTCTTGTGACCGCCACTCCTACATTCTAGGCTTCTTGCTACTAATGGTAGCATCGTCTTGTTCTCTTTTTAAATAAGGAATAAAACTTATTATAAATATTATATACATCTTCTTCCAACGTGTACTCAATCTCATTATCTATAGAAATAAAAATCAAAACTTACTGATAAGTCTCCCAGACTCTCATTCTCATTACAACCGGAGTCAATTTTATTTTAGCATCTTCAAGTTCTTTGAAATTGCTGCATTAAAACCTTCAAATAAAACATTACTTCCCCAATCACACTAAATAGATCTACTTGTATTTCTTTTCATCTGTACCCAAATTATAACACTTTTTTATTGATCTGTACTCTAATTGAAATATTAGTTCATTCATATATACTTATTTAATATGTCAAAAAGATACAATTTTTAATGGGAAATTATTAGTAAATTAAAAATTATATTGGTAAAATGTTCTTAAATTTTACATTTCTAACAATATTAATTTGAGTTTTGTTTAAGGGAATTATATTACTACTACAAAATTAATCTCCACACCACATTATGACTCGACTACGAATAAAAGAAAAAGAGTAATGCTATTTAACACCACTGGTGCTTGGCACCATATCAAGGTGGTATTGAATGATAAGTCAAATCAAGTGGGTCCTTTATTCATATATTTAATTTCACTTATCATTCAATATCACATTAGTTGCCACGTAGACTGGTGTCAAGTACCACTAGTGCTACGTAGCATTATTCAAACAAAAAATAAATAAGCACACCACATTGAATTGACAATTATAGCCCATTTATTATAAAACGTAGCAAGAAAGAAAAAAGAAAAGTAATAAAAGTGTGGTGTACCCCCCAGATGGAGCCATCTCACAAACCACAACTCGAATTCATCATTTTCAACTACCATGCAAAACTTCTTGACGGAAATCTTTTATTTAAAAAAAAAAAAAGAAAAAGAAGGAAAATAATTTGATTCGATTGCCAATTTTGTAAGATATATAAGATCGTGTTTGACTGTCATTCAATTTGATTTTTTTTCTTTTAATTCTTCTGTCAGTCCCGTTCCCCACAAATTTTCACATCATTTAATTTTGTCTGGGTATTAGTAATCCAAAAGATCGAAAGAAATTAGAACTGAATAAGATTATTAGCCTGAATACCCCTGTGAATTTCACTTGTCGTGGAAACCAAAAATGCTTAATAGTTGGGTCCAATGAAAACAAAATGGAAATAATAAAGATAAATTTTGACATTTCCAAAACGTTCAATTTATAAATGGTTGCCAGCACTAGAATATAGGACCGTTAGGGTTTCCGAAAATAATGACGAGACTCTTGATAGACAGCCTTTCCACGAATTTGAGATTCCTTTTTAAGGGAAGGAAATGAATTAGAATTTATTTTGTGGACTGTGGTATACTAGAGATTAAAGGAACGGTTAAAGGGTCATTTTTACAATTTAAGTTCTAGTCTAAGAATACTTTTAGATTCCTAATTTATTAATTATAATAATTAATTATTATATAGAAACTATGTGAAAGCAAATTTTTTTTTTCAAAAAAATCTTATTTCAATGGGGCCCAGGGTCGCCACTGCCTCTACCTCCTTTCGCAATTGTATGCAATGTAAACTTTTATTAATTATTAATTTCATACTGGTTGTATACCTGTGCGTTATACGGAATATAATAATTAGAAAAAAATACATAGTAATTTGAAAAACTAAATAACATAATTTTATTGCGTATTACTCACTCATATACATATTTTACTAATGTACATAAATAGAATCAAATTAAAACACACAATGTTTTCACTTAATACAACGCTAATTAAATTGTCATTCATATAACAATACTATTAAACAATAAAATGATAGTGGAGAATTTTTACAAAATTAATTTCATATTGAATATGGAAACTAAGAAACTATAAAAAAGAAAGGATATAGAATTTATACAACTCTAAAATTACCCTACACTCATATCCTTATTTAATAGGATATAAATGATATTCATTTATTAGAATGAATTATTTTACATATTCATTTTCCACTATATATTTTTGAAAAAATTATTTTTTACATTTTCTCATCACTATTCACTAAATCTACTCTAAAAAAATTTAAAGTATACAGTCTCCTATTACAAAGTCTTCAATTACAAAAGACCCAGGCGAACGAAAATTATAACAAAGGATAAATTTTATATGATTTACCATTTACTCATAAAATTAATTTTTAACCAATTTCTGTTCTAAAAAGAATTAAAAGAATTTTTTTATTCTAAATTATTATCATCAAATATTACTACTTTTATATCTCCTCAACTTGTATTTTCACCAATTAATATATAAATTCCCAGAGAAAAATAAATAATAAATTAGATAACGTACTAAACATATAGCCTTAACTTTTATGACATGTAGTTTATTTATTGAATTAAAGTAAAAGTCTTGAAACTGGTTTAATTTTACATTATTATTATATTCTCAATCTCACGAGTAGGCACTTAATCGAAATAAGAAAAAATCTTAATAGCACAATATTTGAAATTTGTCTTTGAACTGTTAGAATATTGAAGAAATATTAAATCTTTGAAGCTAGCCTACAAACTAATAGAATATGTATAATAAATATTAATGGATGACAAACAGTATATTATATATAGAATAAAAATAAATAAATTTTTGTATATTAGTATAAAATAACATAATAGCAAAATGTAACTAATGGATAAATATTAATTTTTTTCTGGAGAGAACGGATAATTATTATTGTTAGTATTATAAAATAAAATAAAAAATAAAAGAAGCATATAAAAGTAGGATAATGGTTTTGACGGAAAAACTTGCATATGACCACTATCGTACTTTAATATATATAAGATAAGATAAAATAAGATAAGATAAGATATAGCATAACTAGGTAACTATACCTATATATAAAATTTGAATTTTAAATCTTCTAATCACATTAAATATGTGATTTAATAGTATGATGTCATGTATCTAAATTTTGAAGTTCAAATTCATTTATAAATAGTAATGTTAGAGAACTTTCCGAAAGTGTTGTAACTTCCGGGAAGTTCCTTAACATTTTCAATAAATAGATTTTAATGAGCAAAACACAGTAATAATATAATTATGTACATTTAAGTAATAAAATTAATACAAGTGTGGTGTGGAAAACAATTTTTACAGTGGAAATATGAATCACACTTACTTAAATATTCTAGTGAAAAGTGAATGCATATTTTTAGCGGGACGGAGAGAGCATAAGGAAACCAATTGCCTTTTTTTTATTAAATAATTTCAGGTTCCAACATTCCACACTCATTTAATATGGGTTGACAAATGCAAACATTTGAAAAGATAAAAATATGGGTAGTCAATTGGTCAGACGTCTGGTTGGTATAGTTAAAAGAATATTGTTGAAAAGGTAATTGAAACTAGACGACACCGAGATGAAATACTATTTTTAAAAAAAATTTCAAAGAGTAAATAGAGAATGTAACGGGGCTAGCCAGTCTTTAACCCTTAAAGAAAAAAGAGAAAGAAAATAAAAAAAAAAAAGAATTAATTTGATGTAGATTTACGGGTTTGGGTGAGTTCTGGAAATGGGGTTTGGCTGTTGAATTTTGTGAAAACTGGAGGAAGTTTTTTCATGTCAAATTCATCTAATTCTTTGATTTCCAGTTTTCACAGTTTCTAATCCTTGTCGACAATGATAGTGGTACCTGAAAAAGTTCCGCGCTCTTCTTTCTTTTTGATCGGGTCTGAAAAGAGAGAAGAGGGTTAATTTCATCGGAGTACCATTTTGAGATTTTGTTGAGGTTTGATGAGAATATAAATTTTCCAAGTCAGTCAATTAGTGCCAGGGTGGAAGGCCAGAAAGGCAACTATATACTAATCTTTAGAAATAATCTGTACACCAGGAATAATTAATCCATAATTCGTTTAGAGTTCATGGTCCTCCAGATTATATATCTACAGCTTTTTAATTTACTTCAATTTCCACACAAATAATTTAATTTGGATATCCTTTTTCTTTTCAAATTAAACATTAAAGTTAAATAATTAATATATCCTTACTTTAAAGCAAATTCAAATAAGCACTGTTAATTTAGTCTATTCAGTCCATGAAGACAATTTTCGTTTTTATTGTGATGTGATTTTTACT
>CAVNYN010283331.1:0-30046 GCA_963692815.1 Nyctanthes arbor-tristis | reverse complement strand
AGATGAGCTGTAATCCCTAATAAAAAGAATAGTATATTTTCTGGTAGTAATATTTGAATAAATTTAATTTACATAGAACACAATTTTTTGGTTGGCATTTTTCATTAGATAATAAATGAGTGGATGTGATCTCCATGTATTTGTGATTACATGAAGAGTAATGAGGATAATACTTTTTGTGCATAAAAAGTAGAATAAAGATTGACATATAGTTTTATGCGGTTCATGCAATTATAATTTGACTTAAAATTGAAAGGCATAACTAATATTGATAAATTTATGTCTTGAGTATAGTTTATATCTAGTTTTCTTATTGCCTCCCATATGATCTAATTGGTGTGCCGCGTATCATTTGAATTTACACTCCATTAAAAACATTTGAGCAACTGAATTTATTACATACTGTTTCCATAGCTAGTTCAATTCATCTTGAAATTATTTGACAAGAAAAATAGAATGTGGAAGTGACATAAATTGACAACTTTGTACGACAAAAATAAAATATATTGTCTTTGTCAATAAACGCAATCTTTCAAGGGCATGGTACAAAACGGAGAGCACTTTTCTTCCAAATAATTAATAATACTTCCAATTTATGATTATGTTTAGCCACTGTTATTTGGCCCTGCGTAAGTCACTAATAATTGCTTTATTTCATTAGTTCTTGATGGACACGTTGATCTATAGTCTAAGGATGTTGGAAAGTTGATATTTCTTTCTTCGTCCATCTCTACTATTGGTTTATATATCATGTGATCTTTTTAGATAACATTAATTTTTCAAGAAAACCATTATTGATGAAAGTTTTACAAGCATGTGTTCCTTGATTAATATAGGCTTAATATTGAGCTTGTTGGACCAAACAAGTTTTTAGAATTGGCAAAAGACGTTATCAAGACAGCATTTTCGAGTACTACATGTAAATGAGAAGCTATTAAGCGGATACAGGATGCAGCTAATTGAATAATTATAGATATATGCGCTAGAAATTATTGAATAATTGGAACTCTAAGTCCAATTATCTTATTTTTATTCGTCCGGAGTACCACAGACCTTCTATAAATTTGTCCATAATAATGTAAACTGATTAGGCCCTAGAAATTATTTAAGTTATTGGGTTAGTTTGTTTATTCCAATGTAATATGAGTCCACTAGTTTGTTGTTGGGGTTGCGTATATAAAAGTATTAGTATTTAGAGTTGTCTAAATATGATGAGAGATTGCTACAGGAATTAAATTAATGATGAAGAAGAGTTCCTTGATGACGCGCGTTACATATAATAGGCTGTGTTGATATATGATTTCTTTCTGTTTATATATAATGTCAATGGTTACATTTGTGTATATTGTTTGAATTAGTATGATACTTTTTGTTTTGAAACTACTTTAACTAAGAAGTTTGTCTAATTAACAAAATTAGCAAATTAAGTACAAGTTATTTGTTACAATTTTTTTTCTCCCTTTCTTTCTTCATACATTTGTAGTTTCTAGCAAATGCAAATACAGTTTATCGACAAAATAATTAAAAATATAAGTAATTATCCCATCGGCAGCTTGTCAGTGAATTTAAGATAGTTGAAACATGTGAATTATTCTACATATAAATTTTAAGCTATGTTTTAATTCTTCCGATCTAAAAATTTTTCTCTTTTCTTGGTTCAATTCATTGTGATATTATTGTTGATGAAGACAGAATATGAATGTGACATAAAATTAACAATTTGGACAAACAATGATATTATTGCCTTTATATGTAGATAAATGCATCTCCTTGAAGGGTATAGCCAGAAATTAAGAAGACATTCTTCATCCTTCCTAATTCCATCCTCATTTTTTTTATTGTGGCGTATATGTTGAATCAAATCTACGTTAAGTTCAGGATAGATTTAAGTAGTTTTTGAGTAGCTTCATATAACAAAAGTGGTACTTAATTTTGTATTATTGCTTTCAAATATTTCCTTAGCCATCATGTTATTGGTGAAACTCAAAGTTCTAGTATACCTAGTAAAAAAGAAGTGATAACTAGTATAACTTAATCATTTTTATGATGTTACGTGACAAATCATGGTGCAATATCAAGTTAGATATATCACGTGGTCTAACAAAGCGTAGGTGGAGGCCTAGAACCACACTGAAGCGTTGTTGGTCTTTTTCGAAAAATGAAAAGATATATCATGTGGATGATTTCATGACGTTGGATTTCGATTCTTTACTGTCAATTAAAAAACATCAATAGCATCCAAAAACATAAGATAAATGATAACAAATTAACATGTCTATATATAGGCACTGCAGATTTGTACAAATGATGGTTTAAAGTCCAATTACCAAGCATAATGTCTATAGGAAAACAACTCGATCGTACAGTGTGTGATTTCCATGTGTTCCAATTTGATGGCACAAGTGATCTTTTAAGAGAATACGCATATACAATTGTGTTATTATAGCATAAATTAACATATCAATGTTTAGACTACTTGAAATGAATTTCTTAAATCTTAATATGGTATTGCATCCGTTAAACTCCAATGAGTAATTTAAAGATGCTAACAAGATAAATGCTACATCTTTTTTTAATTAAATGATGACAAAAACACCAAACTACTACCGAATAATTTAAAGAGCAAGAAAGCAAAAGGTAAATCTAGCTACACATGCAAATCACATTTGCGATCTTTTAAAATTAAATAGTAGAATTTAATGAAAATAAAGTGATGCACGTGTATCATGGTGTTGGGCACTTGTAGAAATAAATAATGTTATATAGTTAATAGTGAACAATTTTAGAGAGATATGAAAAAATGACATTATATTATAAGTGATGATACATTCTTACATGACACAAATTTATTGGGCGATGATCACATCTTTATCTTTTCATCATCTAATATTAGTATGCCACATATATAATATCACTTGTTCATGCCCCATACCATGTCCCATTTTTTGTCTTTCTAAAATTTTTGTAGGTGATATTATTTGTACAGATTATTAGATACTAATATGTCAATTTCTTTTTCTTTTTTCTTTTTTTTTTTAAAATTTTCTAATATATGTGAATTTCTACACCTTTATATTTGCACAAGAATTATGAATATGTATCCAATTATTGTAAAACTAAGGGTAGAAAAAATTCTGAATTAAATTCCTGTTTCATTGAAAAAAAGACTTTGTCATGCAATACAATGCTCAATCTTTCTAAGAAAACAAAGCAAGCTCGCTTAGTTATAAAAATACAGTAGTCAGAAGTGGTTTTCACCTTTTATAACTATGCAAATTCCTTAACTAGAACCAATGTTGTTTCCTTAGAACATTCACTACGATATTTCAATCTTGGTGGCTCAAAATCAATATTTTATATTAAATTTCGTTGCCTAGGGTATAGTTCTTTGCCTGTACTTGTTTGACAAAGAAACCACCATGTAGACACTCGTGGATCTTATATAAAGAGATACTAAGGAAGGGTTCTTTCATTCACAGCTCTGAGTTTTCTCACCATGTCAAACAGATAGTTGGTGATAGAAGGCAAAGATCATGACAAAGTGGCTCTCATCAAACAGATAGTTGCCTGATGATCGTCTCGCATGGAGATTTGAAATAAATGATGTGTTTCTACGTTGTGGCTTTGAAAATAAACTTGTAGATCTCTTCCTGGAGACTACATTCAAAATGTGTTAATTTGCCGAGTTCAGGTCGTGTCTATTGTATATGTATGCTTTGTGTGTTTTAATAAAATTTGGAATGAATTAATAATTTGTTTTTGCTTTTTACCTCCCAATAATAAGTTATTAATCCTAGTATATATATGTGAAAAAAGATCCAGAGTTAATCGCGGATCCATCTTTTATACGACCAATTAAAACAAAATTTTTTTCAGTTTACATCAGTACAAGTGCCCGCATGACCTAGGCACAATAAGCATGCCAACAATGAAAGAAACCTTTATTTCCATTGGAGATGGCAAAATAGTTTAATTTTATACAAGTTGCATCAATTCTTGTCGTTCTTAGAGACAAAAACTACTGGAAATTATTACTATAAAATTTTGGGTTTGGCAATACCGTGCCATGGTGGTGCCTGGCTAGTTACCCACACTTCTTACCCTACATATAAGAGATTTTTTTTCTTAAAAAAAAAAAAAATCAAGACCTAACATGTGTTGCACAAAATTTTGAATCGAATTTCTTAGCCTGCTTGACATAATGTTAAAATTTGGAGATCGATCTTATATAAATAGCCAACTAATTGTTGAACTGGCCTTATATTTCAATTTAGTTCAACATTAGATTATCTCTTAACATGTGTACTGCAAGATGCTTGCTAGGATTGAAGTAAACCAATTTTAAAATTTGTACGTTCGTTTTGAATTTTAATTGGATCAGTTTGCTTATTAGAACTTAATAGGACCGAGATCCTTTTTTAACATCTTTAGGGATTGTTAACATAGATTGAAATCAAATACGAAGGGTTAAGTGTAAAAGAGAATTAATACTCTTTTACTTGAGCCCTTTAATTATAGCACTATATGGATAGAATCTCATGGCCCATCCGCTAACGTAGAGGTGGTCCTGACAACTGACATCCACCAATAGGGAGGTCAGTCAATGTTCTATTATTGGTTCATTTATAAAGTATGGCCAATAGGTGAGGTGATATGGTGGTATCTGGGTAGTACTTGAAAATTTTCACTCTTTTACAAACCTTCACAGAGTACATGGACGGATAATGGAAGATAACATATATACCTTATATGGATAATTTGTATACTCCCCATCTATTTATTTATTTAAATATCACTGGCCCTATCTTCTTTGAAGTGACAAATTTTGGAGGTATGTGTAAATTTAAGGGTGCGTATACAAATTTTATACACCATACATATAGTACCTATTGACCCACATATTGAAGAAATCTCATAATCACCAATGTGGAAAACATTAATGTAAACCCTAGAAACACAAAGCAACATGCTATCGTACAGTTTAGAGCGCAAGAAATATTAAACTTAA
The DNA here is from genome assembly GCA_963692815.1 of Nyctanthes arbor-tristis. Classification (NCBI taxonomy): domain Eukaryota; kingdom Viridiplantae; phylum Streptophyta; class Magnoliopsida; order Lamiales; family Oleaceae; genus Nyctanthes; species Nyctanthes arbor-tristis. The sequence continues at coordinate 25,038 of CAVNYN010283331.1, read as the reverse complement.
AATTTGTCATGTATTGCATAGTTATATAAATCCAGAAGCCTGTAGCTAATGGAAATGATGTGGTCCACATGTTTCACGACATATATTGTAAGGAGCTGAGGTTCCATCTCAAAATGTTACCCAGTAGCGTAATTTAATTTCTTATAAATCAATTTTTTACCTCATGTCCAGTAGATATGACATTCGTTCACTTGCCGTATGCACGGGCAATTATTTTTTGTTTTTTTCTCTCTGAAATCAGTTCCCATCTGGTACTGTGCAAAGTTAAATTTCATTATTATTATTTTTCATGAGATGCTTCTATATAAAAAGATACAACGAGGGATTAATTCTTCATTCTTCCCTTGGCAGCTTAATTTCCTTTCTCTCTCTGGTTTCTTATGAAAATAGAGTCCTCGAGGAAGTCATTGGCAGCGTTCATATCCCTCCTGCCATTGATTTCCATCTCCACTGGTTTAAACGATAATCTAATATTAATTGCTAATTGATTTTCTCTGATCCTTGCATCATACTAATTCATTTTTTATTTGAACTGATGAATTTTCATGCACTAATTAACAATGGCGGAACCAGCAATGAAAGTGGGGTGCACCAGATCAAAGAAAAAAAAATTCCAATTTGGGCTGCTCGCGGGGACCTGGGGAGCACCTCTGGATCCGCCAATGCTAATTAAGCAGAGATGGGAGTCGTTGCTGAAACTTCGTGCAATGTCGATATCTGTGATATTGCATGCAAGCTCTAGGGTTTCATTCGAGGATGCTGTCTTCTGTTTGATACCGGCAGTAGGTGCAAGTGCATTAACGCATACAGATTCCCAGGCACGTAATTAATTTTATGAGTTACTCTTGAAATAATTAATGATTTTTCTGGGTCTTACCCAATCTAACGGGATATTCGATCGAATTGGTGTCACATCTACAAAGGAAATTGAGGGGCGGAGAATGATGAATAAGGCAACAGACAAAGAGTCCTTCACCAAGGAGTTTATCGCTTGATTAATTCTGAACCAAGATTTGAGATAAAAGTAATTATCTCTTTCAGCTATGGCTTAAAAATAAATGGTCTCTTTATGGAGACTACTTGTCGAACGTGTTGTTGACTTCAAGGGTGTAAGCTTGTTTGATATGTTCCAAGTTCTAAGTGTGTAATAATATATAATTTAAAATGATTTTATGTATTGTATTGTATTGTATTGTAAAATAAAATAAATAATAATACTTTAGTTTATTCAATCCACTCCTAAATATCAAGGAAATTATTAATTAATTAATTAATCAACTAATTAATCCTATTGTATACGGTAAAAGACGATGAGAATATACATTAATATACACGTAATAAATAACTAATATACACCTTTTTGGGTTAAACGTAGTTATTGGGAGCTTTATATAAATTAATAAATTTACCAGTTTTTTTCAGAAAAATAAATTTACCAAATTAATACAAATCACATATTCTCTACAAAAAATAAATCTTCACGCTTCTCAAAAATCTTTCTTTATATTTCCATTATACATTCTCCCATAAATCTAATTTTATAAATTTATTTATACATAAATCTCCCGAGAACTTGTGAGACAATTGGCTACATCCATTACGTGTATGACATCTTTACAAATAAATAGAAAAAAAAAAAGAAGTTTACATGTACATTAAACGTTAGAAAGTGTTGTGGTTCGAATTTTACTAAGGTGGTTAGATATTGCTCACATTTCGAGTGAGAGATCCCGGTTCAAGCCACACATACCGCTTCCTTAATTTCCATCCCCTTTCCTATATCCCCTCTCATAAAAAAAAATTTTAGAAGGTGTTAACATTATACTGTCTTTCTCTAGTGAAAAGTTGTTCTTTATGCTTTTCACCAATACGGGCAACAAGCAAGTGTGCTGCACATCTTATTTATAATTAGAAAATCATATGTATATGTTTTTAAAGTAATAATAATTTTGTTGAACTTTTGTGGTGTAAACGATGTGGTGGGTGACATGCACATATATGTTTCAACATTGTTGAATTTTAACATGCCTGCACAACATACAAAATGAAATTTGCAAAATAATGTAGCTATTAGATTTAGAATTATAATCCACAATTTATTAGTTGGATTAAATTAATTCTTTTAACAAAATATTAAATTCATAAGTTATTTGAAAGTTAAAAGACTTGGAATGTGATGAAAAGTTAAAAGTTATTTTAGAATTGATTGTAAATGTTGATGATAATGAAATGATGAACCATATTCACACCACAAAAATTGATTGTGGCACCACTTTTTTAGATAATTTTTTTTTATTTACATGAATAGCTAGATATATAAGATAAAACTACAATTTAATTATTTTCTTTTACTTTTCTGTCTATTTTTCTTTAGGGTACAACACACTTTTATAATAGACAATAAATTCAATATTCAACCCAAGTTAGATTAACTGAGATGGGTGTGAATAATTCTAGTCCATTGCATTATTTGAGAATACAATAATGAATTCAGAAGAACAATTTAAAACATACGTATTTTTTACTATTTAGTTTTGCCTTAATTTTCTTTTTGAATGTGGTGTATTTTGGAGAGAGAGTTTTAATGCGTTTGGCTAATTATTTTGATCAGTTTATTATAATTCTGTATTGAGAAGAGCGAATATGGCAACTGGAGAAAACAATTGCCTTTGAAGTTTTGCTTACAAAGAGAAGAAGAAGGGATTGCTGCTGGACAGCGCTAATCATAGAGCATTTTTCATAGAGCTTTAATTCGTTTTAAAAGCAGTTAGAATTTTCTATAGTTGTCATTGTGAAATTATTGTTCATGAAGACAAAATATGAATGTGACATAAAAGTGACACTTTGGACAAACAAAGATAATTTTGCCTTTGTAGAAAAATGCAATCTTTCAAGGGCATAGCCAAAAATCAAGAAGACACTCTTCCACCCAATTGTTTAAACAAAAATAAGTTTGTTCTGAATTCGTTTCCTTAGTATCACGATAGATATATACATGGATGATTTCATGACAATGGATTCTAATTCTTTTCTATCAAGTATAAAAGATAGCGCCCAAAAATATGAGAAAAATGGTAACAAATTTACTGTCTATATATGAGCACTGCAAAATTGTACAAATGATGGTCTAAAGTCCAATTACCATGCATCACATCAATTAAAAAATCAATTTAGGCAGTGTGGGACTTCCATGTTTTGCAATTTAACAGTGCTACAATAATTAGGTTTCTACGTTTGAGGGAGAAGGCTCAAGGTTCGAAGCACACTTACCCCTCTTTTATTTTCCCCTCCTCCATATCCCCAGTGCATCCAAAAAAGTAAATTGATGATAAATGTGCATCCTAGGAGTACATTGGTCTCTAAGGCGCCCTAATAACTTATTTTCTCCTACTCACTGTCTTCAAAACACTATCGGCTTTTGATAAGAGTGATAGGGCTTATGATGATAAATGCGTATCCTGATAAATGGCATATGGTTATACCTAGGGGCAGTCATTAGAAAGTATTAACAAGGGTGTGATTGAAGGGATCACTTCATATGACAACGAAGAAGTCGCGCAGCTCCACCTATCAACGTAAAGGTCACTCCACATATCAACGTAGGGGTCGCTTCACTTGTTGCTAAGGAGGCCGCTTCACTTAGTCAAGCGGGAGTCACTACACTTGTCGCTAAAGGCATGGCAGTTGAAGGGGGTCACTTCACTTATCACCATCTGGGTCGCTTATTGTATATGTATGGTCCTTAGGTAATATTATTATCTCTCTTTTCCTCTATAAATAGAGGAGGTTAGTAATATGACATTCAAAAAAGTTCTCATTCAAAAAATATCATTTCTCTTTAATATTATCTGTTTTTGGGACTATTTATATAATAATGTTTAGGACCTTTTGTGCCATTTACACTTTACAAATATGTATACACATTGTATACACATGCATTTATTAATGTTCTAATGAGGTCTAGTCTAATTGGATAAGCTGAGACCCTGGGAAGGCGATTCAATTTATATCAATTCCAGATTGTGTGAGTTTTTCCAACATTATTGTTAGCTTATTCTGTTTACTTTGCAATGGACTTCATTTAAATGTATTATAGTGCAGATAGTACTTGTACCAAAAAAAAAAATTAAAAGCAAAATTAGAGACGCCAAGTCTACTTGTGAAACATGTGCCTTAAACGTAGTTTCATTAATGTTTTAATAAATTTGAAGGACCACAACCACTACTAAATTTTTGTTTTAAACTTCGTTTTTGCACTAATTAAATTAACTTGGTTTTAATATCAGATCTCTGATATTAGGCCAAATATCACAATACCCGACATGTACATATTGTCTTATCCTTTAACACTAGCATTATACTCCATAACACATTCAGTATTAAAACAAAGGACCACACGTTATTTATCACATAATACGTGCATATTAGTGGTAGTTCGTCGATGGGATGTTGACTTGCTATGTTGTAACGAACTAATCCATTTATCATGCACAACAATCAATCAACTCTAATAATGAACTCAACCAACTCTAATAATGAACACTACGAGTTTGAATAGTAAAAACTAAAATCATAAAACTCGATTGTCTAATGGGCTAAATTAAATAAAATACATAATGAGTTGGAACTTCTAGAATCCTCGTATTAATAGTTCAACTAACACTGAGACGCCCCACCAACTAACACTATGAGTTTGTAATTATATTTTAATTTATTCTAACATAAATATTGTACTATCGACTTTTCATCAAATCAAATGACTATTTGCCCTAATCATGAAAATATAGTAGTACCAGTGATGCACTTGGAATATATTAAATTCTACGATATGAACTTTTGAAGAAACAAAACTCAAGATGATATATATATATATATATATTGGAAAGAACAACATATGAACTTTGATGCGGTTTTAGACCTCCACCTTATAAATTCAGTAGAGGGGGGCTTTGGATACCTCTACCTTCTTATTTAAAAGAAAAGGGTTATTACATGGGAGAGGGCATAGAACCTATGCTCCCATCAACAGGAAAAAACCTATTCCAAGCTAGAAAGATAAAGGAAGAAAATTATAATGTCCCTTAATCTCACATGCACAACCAGACTTGCGAAGAAAAAATAACTAGCGGTATCGCTCGTTCTTTCTGACATTAATTAAATGCATTTTATCTAATCTAACCATTCCTCTCAGCATCTTGTGTGAACATCTAATCTATATTGAAAACCTCATTTTGTATGTAGGTATACTGAGTGATAATACTCTCTTGCTGAGATTATAAATTCAGGTTGAGAGGATAACTAGCATTTTAAGGGGCAAAAATGAGGCGGGAAGAAAAGAGAAGCGCGCGTCACTGAATTTTGGATATTAAAGCAGAAAAGTTCATGAACATCATGACAAAACCCTGCATGTACGTGTTGTCAAGACTTTAGTGGTCTAATGACATCTAAGTGTGTTTTCCACACTCTGGGTCTGGGGCCACACTCTGGGTCTATGGTTCAATTCCTCTTCCCAACATTCCCCTTAAAATATTTGGGAAAAAAAAAACGACTATGTGTACGTGTTGCGTCATCTTTTAATACCTGTGTAATATATAACACAATGTTATGAAGGCAGTAGTGACCCCCTGTCATTGTCATGGGTAGGTGGTATTAGAATTGATCTTAGGGAAAGATTGGTCGCTCCATCGATATGAGTCCAATCATGAAACATGTGCACTTAAAACCTGCTTGATATACATTGCTTTTTATTTAAAAAAACAATAATAACAATTCTTTGTAGAAGGACCACAATAGCAAGACGAAATGTTGACGAAACACCAACTTTTGTTGCTCACGAAAAAATTGTGCCTCGATTTTAGTTTGTATAAAATTGTGGCATTTTTCATTGAGCTTTCATTTTAAAAGCAGTTAGAATTTTCAATAGTTCCAATTCATTGCGAAATTATTGTTGATGAAGACAAACTATGAAAGTGACACAAAGGTGACACTTTGGACAATTAAAGAAAGATAATTTTGCCATTTGTAGTAAATGCAATCTTTCAAGGGTATAGCCAAAAATCAAGAAGACACTCTTCAATTGTTTAAATAAAAATATGTTTTTTCTGAATTCCTTCCTTGATATATCACGAATAGATATATGACACGGATGATTCATGGAATCTGACTCTTTCCTATCAAGTATAAAAGATAGTGTCCAAAAAAATGAGATAAATGACTACAAAATTGTACGAATGATGGTTTAAAGTCTAATTACCATGCATGCACATCAATGATAGAATAACATAGGCCGTGTGGGATTTCCCTGCATATTTTGCAATTTGATGGTAAAAGTGATTTTTTAAGAGAATATGTTGTGAGAATAAGGAAAGGAAAAAAGAAGAAAGGTCAATCTAAAATTAAAATCTTTAAATCAACAAAGACTAAACTAGCTCCTCATTACCTTTAAATAAGTTTTTTGCAGTGGCGTCCCTCTTGCTATTGGTTCTCATGTCTTCTGGTTGTTACACAATTTTATGTTGTGTACTTATCTAAATTAATTGGGTTTAGAGCATAGTACAATTTGTTTTTAATGCTTTGTAGTCAAATTAATCCAAATAGCAGTTTAATTTTAATTAAACTGTATATATGAGTTTACAATTTTTATAATTTTAATTAAACTGCATATATCAGTTAATAATTTTTATAAATATGCATCAAGCACATCGTATATGGATAAAATTATGGTCTTTTCTTTTCTTTTCTTCTTCTTCTTTTTTTTTTTTTTTTGGGGGGTGCTTTTTTTAGTTCGCTCTATTCGTAACTTTATATATGCCCATCCATAAAAGGGGGTGGATAGGTGATAAAATCTTAATAATTTAAAATATTGTGTAGAGATGAATGGTCCCCTTGGCGTTGTTGCACAAGTATGTAACGGCAATGAGTGTGAAAAAAGGTGCACCAGTTCGAATCTCAATGGATGCTATGAAGGCAGCAGTGATCCCCGGTATGTACTCTTCGGAAAAATCTCCAGCTAGGATACTTGAGGGTTACCGAGTCGTATATACGGATAAATAATAAATTGTGCTCTATGTATTCACTTTTGTGTTTCTTATTTGCCTTTAGAGTACCATATACTCTCTCTCTCTCTCTCTCTGGTTAACTGATTTTTAATGGCAGTATTCGGTAATTCAAGTGCTGGAAGTTTGTAAGAATCCGATGGCTAATCATTCAAAAGCGGAAATGTCCAATTATTGTTGAGGAACTACTCCAGTAAATTGCTCGATCATGCTACGCTCGCTTCAATGAATTATAAAATAAATAAATTAAATAACCCATGGTTTTGTTTGAGACTACATTAAATCATCCATTGATCTCTACTTGGAAATAGTACTAAGTTGTGGAAGTGTGTTGTTGACTAATGATGAATAATGAAGTTCTTTTCTTAATTAATCAGCACAACTTCTTTGAGTTGCAACAACTTGGGGTGCAATGTTTGATATATTAGTTATCATTATGTCTAATTAATTAACGTGGAACTTGGTCTATGCATCACGAACTAAGTTTACATCAATACGGTAGTTGGTGTTCACTTGCAAGATTAAGAGCGTAGGATCAATCCACAACTATTACCTACTTATTATTCATATATATACAATTCAACTATCAATCACTTGCTAAGAAAAAATTAGTCAATATTTTAACGACCACCTTGGCAAAAAAACGTTTAACACATATATACACAAAAAAAAAAAAAGACTTATCACATCTAAGGAGATCCGAAGATCAACACTCAAGCTCAGGGCTATATACATGCCTAAGGGGGCTTGTGTTAGTGATAAAGACACCCTATTATAGGGTTATTTGATCAGGTTTAAGTCACCATCCCAATCTCTATAATCCCTAAGTCATACTAAAAAAATGCAAAGACAACTGATTATGTAATATTAATTAATTCGTGGAATTAATAGTTAAAAGTTATGGAAAGAGAGCTAGTTTATCAGTGGTTTTGCTGTTTCGAGAATTATCTTAATTCTTCTAATTAATGAAGAACCATGCTGCATATACACACACGATAAGATCATATTCTTAAAAGACAAAGAAATACTAAACTCATGAGGAAATTCTTTTTGGATGGTAGAAGGATTCCATGTACAAAAAGAATTATGTGGATTATATTTTGGTTTTTTTATCTCAACTTCAGCACAAATGAAGTATGTGCTTAAATTTATTTGCGATGGAGGAAAGGTAAGCCCATTTAACTTATTTTCAACCACAATGAGTCGTGTCATTAAATGTCACTAAATTAATAAGTAGTGGTATAATAAATAAATACAGCTTTCAAAAAAATTAAATAAATAAATAAAATAAGTAATGGTTTCTTTTTACCTGGATTTGGAACATTATAACATTCATAAGATAATAAACACGAAAAAACAAAGGATAAACCTCCACAAACTAACAGTGAATGACAAATGACCACTTAGTTACCCCTTACTCTACCACTAGTTAATTAATGTTTTTTGTTCAAAATAGCAACATGTAAAGTTGAATATGTTGAAATTTTGATCAATTTATATTTTAAGTCGAAATAAGTCATTTGATGTTATTTTATTACATTTTGTAGCCTTTTTTTCGGTTTGTACAAAATTGAAACCAACATGCATATGGATAGCTAAAAACACATGAAACTATTGATCTTAGAGTGAAGTTTTAAATTCTTTAAACTTCGTCTTTTTTTCTATCATTGTTAGTTTTATTTATCATTAATTATTTAATTATCGTTAATGAAGACCGAATGTGAATGAGACATAAAGTGACTTTGGACAATTAAAAACAGTATTGCCCTTATATATATATATATATATATATGCATTCAGTGATACGACAAAATCAAGATAACATTTCCCTCACATAACACTTTCAATGTAATTAACTTCTCGCCTTGTGATTATGTGGGATTTTTATAAAAAATATATTTTTCTCTTTTAAATCAATGTTATCAAATTCCTCTTTTTGCGTGGCATGCATCGATGTCTTTTTTTATATAATATAGCAATGGAATGGTCACAGAAGATAAAATTACTGAGCTTAATTAATTCGCACACATGAAACTTTCAATGTCTTTTTTTTATATAATAAACAATAATTATTAATTGAAAGCAACGCAAACCTACCTCTTTTGAATTCCTAAATCCCGAATAATTCAAAGAACAAGAAATAATTAAAACTAAAATATGTACAAATCGCATGTGCTCCACATTTACCCTTGTTGAAATAATAGAAATAAAATGATTCACGTGTTTCACGGTATTACATTTACTTGTAGAAGTATATATATATATATATATATTCCATAGTTATTAAACCAATAGTACAAATTAGATGTATGACACTAACATGTGAATTTCTGTTCCTAGCCATTTGTATATATGTATGCAATCTATAAAATCAGTGGTATATATAATATTTTTCTAGTAGAAAAATTTCTAAATTGAAATTTCTTCTTCTATCTCTCTACACTCGTAATTAACTACTGATGCTTATGGATAAGAGGTAAACATTTCATGAAGAAGCATAATGATAGTATCAAACCATAGCTATAAATTATTTTCTCCCACCAACAAAAGATTTTCCACTCAGCATTCTCACATTTGGGCATATGTTTATTTTTACAAAGTATGATGTTGAAGATATAACAAATAATGTAAAAATAGTCTAGTTTATTAGTTTAAACTTTTAGATCAAGTTTCTTTCAACATGGTATATAAATAGATGGTAGGAAAACATAAAAATGTGGTTGCAAGCCACTCGATCTAATGAAATATGCAAATGTGAGGCTTTGATGGGGAAAAAGTTGAAAATGATACCTGACTATGGTCGTTAATGATGCAATATATGTGAGGGGAGCATTCTGATTTGAAAAAGGGTATTGGTACGTATTGCAAAAATGTACAACTACTTGTATAAATACATGTGTGGCTAATATGATAACTATTAATAAAAAAATAATGTGATATGCAAATTAACAAGATGTGGACTTGTTATGCTATAACAATTCATTCCATTTTGGTATAGTACTATCTGTTTAGGCCTAACTCGCATTATTTTGTTCTTAGATTTACACTTAAAAGGCTTCATACCTGTTGGAGGGGGCCTCTAAACTTTATCAAGGAGTCTCGTTTTCTAAAAGTTTTGCAAATCGCATGTGCTCCCTTTTTTTTTTTCAAGTACAAGTGCATATATGCATCATTCCAACACAACATACATACAAATAAAACAGTCTACTAAAGTGCAACACAAAGAAATATACATCAATAAACAAATTCCAACATTAAATGTTGGAAAGCCCCACATGCGTTGGTGGTCGGATTCAAATCTAGGACCCCAAGATACCAGGGTTCCAGCCTCACTAATTGTACAAATTAAATACAAAATACTATTTATTTATATATATATCTGTATGTGTGTGTATATATGAATTTCTACACATTGATATTTGTACAAGAAACTATAAATATGTACATATCAAATCTATAAAATTAACATATTTTAATTTAAAAAATAAAAATGGAAAAATGGGGGGAGGGCCAACCAAGAGGCTGCTGGAAATGGCTGAGCAAAAGGGGGAAACCCCCTTGTGCTACTGGAAATGGCAGCACTTGCTGCCCAATTCCTGTAGCTATATCTGGCAGTCGTTTGCTGCCATTTCTGGTAGCACAGGGGGAGTCTCCAAAGAGTAAATGTTTTGTAAAATGTTTTTTTTTTTTGAATAAAATGTTTTGTAATCAAGTTAATTAGTTCAAAGAGTAATTTAATTTCAACTAAACATTACATTCAGTTAAGAAAATTTTTATTAATTAAATAAAATAAATATATATGTGCACCATACTCATATTGTACGAATGGATAAAATTCTGGTTTTTTTTTTTTTCCTTTACTTAATTCTTTACAATTAGGACCCACTTCATCTATATCCATGGGGGTGGACGGGAATGTTTGTTGTTTATGCATCGGCAAAACAACTCTATAACCTTTTATTCGGGCACTATATATACCCTCCAGCGCGACAAAAACTCTTGTTCTGATTAGAAGTACCACTGTACCAGTACCAAGTGGTACTCCCTGCAAATCTGTTAGTACAAAGACTTTTGTAAAATTGGTATTTCTAATTTTTAATTAAGTGTCAAACTTTGTTACATATTGCATGACTTATTCTTTACGTGTGATATTTATTTTAGCATCTAGATTTAACTTAAGTCTTGGCTGAAAAGAAAGAGTTGGGGCATGTGTACCTTTCTTGAGGCACATGAATTTTAATTACATACATATTCTATGTTTCCTAAATTATGTTATACTCTAGTTACCTTATTTAATTTAACTAAGTTTAAATTACATGCATGTTAAATTCTAATAGGGTTAGGAAAATTTTGTGTGTATGGTAGACTTGAATTCTAACTTTCCTTTTTCTTGTTTTCCTACATGTGTATGGAACATGAATTCTTGTCTTGCACAAGAATCCAATATACTGTATATATATATATATATATGTATGTATTCTCTCTTGTAGTTTTAGACACCCCGGTCGAGCCATCCATTCTTTGGTATATTCCAAAAACTCAATGCAAACAAGAGAAACAAACGCACTGTCATACCTGCGAGTTTCACCAAGAACTCAATGCAAACAAGAGAAACAAATACACTGCCATACCCGCAAGTTTCATACCTACAAACTGGACTTTCATGCCTTAAACCGTGTTTGTTTGTCTACCTTTCAAAGTCCTTTGATAGGAGATCAATATATATACAAGGGATTATCCACACAAGGTTGAAGATTCTTAAGAGGTCTTGTTTCCCAAGATGAGTTCAGGTGATCTCTAGGAAACTTGATGTACATACTCACGTGAGCGTGATAGCAAAAGCAGACGAGCATTGCACTTTGTCACATGTCAAAAGACGAAAAGAGAGATCGGACTTTTATAAGGTTTCCTTTTGAATGTTTAGTCTATATTGTGATATCACTAATTATCTTTTACTGTGTTAAACTCTTAACTGTGATAATGTGGATTGGTTTCTCCTGTGACAAGGGTGCCTGTAGTTTTTCAAGTTTCGGTTTTGCATCAACAATCTAGTGTCATTTATTTTGCGCACACATACTCGAGTTAGACATATTTAAGTTGCATTACATTTTACACCAGATTAACTATTTTAAGTAGCTAGGCATGGTACATTCTGATTAGAGTCTAGATAACCACATATTCACACAATCAAAAAGTCACATGTGGGGTTTGAGACCCAAATTAAATAATAAGTTTTATTTTATATATTAGCCTACTAGCATGGATGCAAAAGGGATCGTACTACTTCCCCATTACACAAGTGCATCTCAGTTTAATTACAATCCCCGTTTTTTTACCTTCCTAATTCTAGCATAAGGAAGTTCAATTTTAACAGAGTGACAAATGCCAAGAGACTTACTTTCCAAATGTGTGCAAACTACGTTTGGATTAGTTGTATATATGCAAGTAGTGGAGATGGTATTAAAACTGTTCTTAGGCAAAGATTTGTTGCTCCATCGATACAAGTCCACTCATGAAACATGTGCAGCTAAACCTGCCTGTACGAAGATCATTAATACCTAATTTACAACAGCATCCAAGGGGAGCGACACCCTATTCATTTGTTTTGAAAATTGGATAAAGCTCTTGTACTATACAAAAACAGAAAACGTGATTAATGATGATATTATTTTCAATTATTTTATGATGTTAGTCGTGGTCCACTCATGGTCCAACATCTTTACCTGGATGATTTCTTTTTGTGATATTTTCCATCAATTATGTTGAAATATGTGTACAAAAATGATAACAAATTTAAATGTCCATAAATATCCACTGTAAAATTTTACAAACAACGATCCAAATTCTTACACATATCCAATAATTGATGCTTTGGATTTTATATACAAATCTAGCACGGTGAAAAGTATTTTTTAAAGAGGATACGTTGTTGAAAAGTAAAAGATCTATACCCGTAAAGTTATTAATATTGCTTTATACTTTTGAAAATTCCTTATGAAATAGCTATGATCATGGTCAAATCAAAAAAGAAAAATTACCACTTGAGAGATAGTATTCTTGGAATAACCAGATCGGAAGAGCGTCGTGTAGTCCATTGAATTTTGAAGCAAATTTTTTATTTTTATTCTGCTTCTACGTTTTGTTATGGAAACCACAAAGCCTCCACTATAAAGACTACCTGGTTATAAAAACAAGAACCCAGTAATAAGTGGGTTCTTACAAATTAATTATATTTTGATCACCATATGATTAATTAAGTTCAACAATGATTATAAGTTCACATTCCAACAAATAACATAGTATTGCCTGTTTCACTAAATCAGATGAGTGATAATCCCTAATCAAAAGAATAGTTTCTTGTAGTAATATTCAGCATGGGATCTCACAATATTGCGTACTTGAAGAAGTAAATATCCTATTAGCCTCACTAATTGTACAGATTAAATACGTGATACTATTATATACATACACACACATATATGAATTTCTGCACACGGACATTTGGACAAGAAACTATAAATATGTATATATCAAATCTATAAAACTAAGGATATTTCTGATACTGTAGAAAATTTGATGAACTGAATTCCTGTCTCTCCCTATTCACACATAAACTAGTGATGACGCTTATTTTAAGTAAACATTTCATGATAAAGCATAACATATAGATAAAGTAGCAAACCTTAGCTATGCATCTATATGAAAATTTTTATTTTCTCACAGCCACAAAAGATTTTCTACTCGTCATTCTAAAAAAGGTGAATGTCGAAAAAACCTTTGGTTTCCTATTTTACTCTTACATTTTCTCTATTCCTTATTTGAACTTGACACATTAATTAAATAGAAAAAACTTCTCATTTTCATTAATTTATGTTAAGTTTCATTGCTTAGAGTATCGTTCCTTAGCTACAGAGCTTGTTTATTTTGTATTATTCATTTATTTATTTATTTTTATTATTATCTTTTGTGGGGTAAATCGATTCAAGACACAACCATCAGACATTCTTGAACCTTATATAAAGAGAGTTACTAAGGAAGGATTCTATCATTCGTAGCTACATATATTTCGCTCTCAAGAAAATGAAGTTGTCGACAAAGGCATTGGCAATGATATCCCTCTTGCTGTTGATTTCCATCTCCACTGGTTTGAACCAATTTACTTCAATTACTTTAATTTATGTCTAAACCAAAAATTATTATTGCGAATAATTAATTAACGTGCCACATGCATCGTGTAAATTTTTTCCCCTAAGTAGAGATGGGAGGAAGTGCTCTTGTTGCGGCTTTATGCGACCTCCCTAAATGTGATGAAATCTGCAAAGCTGCTGATTACATTCAAGGATGCTGTATGCTGACTGAGTTCTGCGAATGGTGTGAGTGTGTTAACGAAACAACATGCCCAAGTAAGTAATAATCTAAGGTGCTAGTTTGAGAGTACGTAATTAATTTTAAGTGAATATGATATAGAACCAAGGAACTAAGAATTATCTCATGATAATATGATCCAATGAAAATAAAAACCTACGCTCATACCTCTTTCTACTGCTTATTAGCATCCACTTTCTTAATCATCACGAGTTTGGTTCTAGATCAAATTACAGGATTTTCCAAGTCTCCGCTTCACTAACTGGACCGTGGATTTGGTTTCATTGCAGTTTCATTCAAAGTGAAAGTTGGGGAGATGAATGTGATGATTAAGGGCACAGATCATCACAAAGCGTCTTTCATCAAACAGATAGCTGCCTGATCATTTGGCATGGAGATTTGAAATAAATGATCTGTTTCTATGTTGTGGCTTTAAGAATAAACTTGTAGATCTCTTCATGGAGACTACAGTCTGAACCCGCCTACCGAGTTCAGATCATGTCTGGACTTGTTTGATATGTATGTTTTGTGTGTCTCGAATGAAAATGGAGTGTATTAATAATTCTGTATTTTATTATTATTATTATTTTTTTGTCTCCGAGTATACACATATAGATATAAGAAAACACTAACTTCGTTGTGGTTTTTAGACCCCCACCTTGACTATATAAGGTGTTAGGATACCCCCAACCCTATATATAACTAAAATCACAAATATCACAAAAACGGGGACTTTTTGCCTTACTCAAAAGACAATGTTTCTTAGTGTAAGAGCTCAAGCCCAAACAAGCTATAGCCAAACAAACAGAATTAACTCAACGGTCAAAAGGTCGTAAAACAAGAATCAATTAAATCTGACATAAGGCAAATTCAAATTATCTAACAGAAGAATTCCCTGAACCTTAAAGCGGTTGGCATGAAGAGCGGTCCAAGATATATCTTTTTACCTGTATTTATATCCTAAAGAAGCAAGAAAGTCTCAGCTACCATATTGCCTTCTCGAAGAACATGGTTAAATGTAACCTATAAGCAGCATTAGAGATTAATACTTCCAGATCCACTCTCCCAATTTATAGCGTGTGTATGAAATCATATAAAGTCATTAGATTTACAAATTATGTCACGAATCTTTATACTCAGGTTATGCAAAGGTGCAAAGATTCAGCAACTAGTGTCAGTATTCAGCCTCCCCCAGGGGGATAAATATTTCGACTCGAGAAATTAAAGAAAGAATTATTACAAACATGGCGAAGGGGGCTATTATGTATTCAAACCTGTACAATAAGCAATACCCAATAAAATATCAGCTTCTATATGCAATATAGTGAAATGTGAGTCACTTCATTTTCATTAACGTGTTTCAGAATATTCTATTAAATTCTAAATTAAATAAAACTATAAGAAACGTCATCCGGATAGAATTCAGTTCTTATATATTAGTTTTTTGTTTTTTTGTTTTTTAGCTCTTTAAATCATTCAAAGTAGTTGGGTAATTTGTGTCTTTAGTGTTCAATAGAAAATTTATTAATTATATAAAAGAACGGTAGGTTCACATTGTTTTTCTTATTGTTGATGATTGGAAAAGACATTGAACGTTACGTGGATTCTGCAATCCTATCATTAATCTATGTGGGAATTAAGGTTTTAGGTTAAGATGTGGGTAATTGGCATTACTAATTAGGATCTCTTACAATTCGTCAAGTTAGCTAAATTTTACAATTCTAAATACACAAATAACGACCTCTGCAGTTTTTATTAAAAGGAAAAATCAAATACATAAGAGGGGACGTAACATCAAATGCTCCCTTCGTTATATGATTTTGTTTTGGTTGGAATAAAAAGATCGGGTAACCAATAACCAATAAGTTTTTGTTAATTAATTAATGTGATAAGTACAAATTAGAATTTAAGAAAAATATTTAAAGGGGAAATGAAAAATCAGAAGATTTTCCCTTATCTGACCCATTTTATGTTAGGTTTGTTGTCAAAAATAATCCAAAGTTGAAAAAGAAAAGGAAAGGGAAAGAAGAAGAATCCTAGGAGGAAAAGGAATCCAAATCATAGAAGGATTGTCTTGTCTTCTAAGTAAACGAAGCCTATAAATAAACATTTTTTCTTTTCATTTTATACACAAGTGGTACAAGTGAGTTGAGAGAAAAATTAGTGAGTCTAGCACCTTGAAGAGTTTTTTTGTAACTCTTTGTGGTTTGTTCGAAGGGTAGAAAATTAGGTGTGGTAAAACTCGAGGTGATTTTCTCAGTGTCACTTGGGTCGGGTCAGAGAGTCTTGTGAAGAAAAATAGTAGCCTAGTGTCTTGAGATTTCTTGTGTTGTTTGCTGTTTGGAAAAAGGGTAGAAATTGGTAGATGCGATAAAACTTGTTATATTTTTCTTGTAATACTTGGGGTTTGGTTTTGGCGAGTGAAAATTATGTATGGTTGTAGTGACTTTAATCATATAGTGGAAAGCTTTGACAGTCCGTTAAATTCGTCTTCGTCTTTTATTTTTCTTGTCTCAATTAAATTCCTTAAACAACGTTCCTGCGTAATCGGGGAATTTGCCTTAATTCCCAACATTTTATACACTAGTGATGGTAACAGGCAATTTAATCATGGGTTTGGATTTTTAAACAAGTTAGATTATTTAGGTTTGGAGAAATTGAAGATGTAAACTATCTGGTTATTTATTTCGATATGAGCAATACTATATAGCACAATTGGTTCCAAGGCAATACATGTGGCTTCAAATGACACGTGGAGTTAAAGGCAAAACACATGTGAACTGTCTAATTTAACTAATTAAATACATGATACCACGTGTATTGGTACCTGACGCTACTGGTACTAACATTATTACTTTGATATATATATATATGTGTATATATATATATATATGGGTAGATGGTATTAAAACTGATCTTAGGCAAAGATTGATTGCTCCATCTATACAAGTCCACTCATGAAACATGTGCAGTTAAACCTGCCTGTACGAAGATCATTAATACCTAATTTACAACAGCATCCAAGCGTAGCGACACCCTATTCATTTGTTTTGAAAATTGGATAAAGTTCTTGTACTATACAAAAACAGAAAACGTGGTTAATGATGATATTATTTTCAATTATTTTATGATGTTAGTCGTGGTCCACTCGTGGTCCAACATCTTTACCTGGATGATTTCTTTTTGTGATATTTTCCATCAATTATGTTGAAATATGTGTACAAAAATGATAAAAAATTTAAATGTCCATAAATATCCACTGTAAAATTTTGCAAACAACGATCCAAATTCTTACACATATCCAATAATTGATGCTTTGGATTTTATATACAAATCTAGCACGGTGAAAAGTATTTTTTTAAAGAGAATACGTTGTTGAAAAGTAAAAGATCTATACCCGTAAAAAATATTAATTTTTTTTTAATCGGTTTCTACGTTTTGATTACAAGTTCACATTCCAACAAATAACATAGTATTGCCTGTTTCACTAAATCAGATGAGTGATAATCCCTAATCAAAAGAATAGTTTCTTGTAGTAATATTCAGCATGGGAACTCACAATATTGCGTACTTGTAGAAGTAAATATCCTATTAGCCTCACTAATCGTACAGATTAAATACATGATACTATTATATACATACACACACATATATGAATTTCTGCACACGGACATTTGGACAAGAAATTATAAATATGTATATATCAAATCTATAAAACTAAGGATATTTCTGCTACTGTAGAAAATTTGATGAACTGAATTCCTGTCACTCCCTATTCACACACAAACTAGTGATGACGCTTATTTTAAGTAAACATTTCACGATAAAGCATAAGATATAGATAAAGTAGCAAACCTTAGCTATGCATCTATATGAAAATTTTTATTTTCTCACAGCAACAAAAAATTTTCCACTCGGCATTCTCAAAAAGGTGAGTGTTGGAAAAACTTTTAATTTCCTATTTTACCGGTACATTTTCTCTATTTCTTATTTACCCTTGACACATTAATTAAATAAAAAAACTTCTCATTTTCATTAATTTTATGTTAAGTCTCATTGCTTAGAGTATCGTTCCTTAGCTGGAGAGCTTGTTTATTTTGTATTATTCATTTATTTATTTAATTTTATTATTATTTTTTGTCGAGTAAATCATTCAAGACACAACCAATTTAAATCTGACATAAGGCAGATCCAAATTATCTAACTGAAGAATTCCCTAAAGGTTGGTATGAAGAACGGTCCACGAGATATCTTTTTTCATGTATTTATATTCTAAAGAAGCAAGAAAGTCTCAGCTACCATATAGATCGGAAGAGCGTCGTTAAATGTTACCTATAAGCTGCATTAGAGATTATTAAAACTTCCAGATCCATTTTCCCAATATAGTGTGTGTATGTTTGTGTGTGTGTTTGTGAAATAATATAAAGTCATTAGATTTACAAATCATGTCACGAATCTTTTTTCTTTATGCAAAGGTGCAAAGATTCACCAACTAGTAGTATCAGTATTCAGCCCTTTTTTCTTTTTCTTTTTCCCCCCTTTTTGAGTAAATATTTTGACTCGAACATTAAATAATGAATTATTACAAACAAGGGGAAGGGGGCTATTATATATGTATTCAAACCTGTACAATAAGCAATACCCGATAAAATATCAGTTTCTACATATGTGCAATCTAGTGAAATATGTGCATCACTTCATCTTCATTAACCTGTTTCAAGATTCTATTATTCTAAAATAAATAAGACTATAAGAAATGTTAGAATTCAGTTATCATATATTAGTTTTTTTTTTATCTCTTTAAATAATTCAGAGTAGTTGGGTAATTTGTGTCTTTAGTGTTCAATAGAAAATTCATTAATTAGATAAAAGGACGGTAGGTTCACATTGTTTTCCTTATTGTTGATTATCAGAAAAGACATTGAACGTTACGTGAATTATGCAATCCTATCATTAATCTATGTGGGAATTAAGGTTTGAGGTTGAGACATGGGTAATTGGCTTTACTAATTAGGATCTCTTACAATTCGTCAAGTTAGCTAAATTTTACATTTCTAAATACACAAATAACGACCTAGACCCAAAGGGGGTGGGGGTTTAGGGACCTCTGCATTCTTTATTAAAAGGAAAAATCGAATACATAAGAGGGGACGTAACATCAAATGCTTCCTTCCTTTTATGATTTTGTTTTGGTTGGAATAAAAGGACCAGGTAACAAATAACAACCCCTCCCCCCCCCCCCAAAACAAAAGGGAAAAAAATGGAGCCAAGATGGCATGATTTCTAATGAGCCCAACTGTCAATAAAAATCAGCCAAGTCATGTGGCTCCTTACACTTGGCTGACTTCTATTTGCAGCCTGGCTCCATGTAAGGAACCATATATGGCTCATTAGAAGTGCTTGCGAAGATGATGGCTCTCTCTCTCTCTCTTAATTAATTAAAATGGATGCTTCAATGATGTTTTTTGCAGTGGTGCTCCACTTGCTATTGCTTTTCATGTGTTCTTGTTAGACAATTTATATTTCGTACTTATCTAAATTAATTTGTACTGGGTTTAGATTTAGTTCAATTTGCTTTTAGTGTTTAGTAATCAAATTAGTACCCAAAGAGTAGTTTAATTTCAATTGAACATTATATTCAGTTAAGAAAACTTCTATAAATAAATATATATGCATCACTCATAGCGTATGGATAAAATTGTACGTAGTTGGTTTTTTTTCTTTATTTAATTCTTTACAATTAGGACCGTATATATAATATATTCTTAACTTCATCTATATCCATGGGGTGGACGGGAATGTTTGTAGTTGATGCGCAAAAGAACTCTATAACATTTTATTTTGGCGCTATACCCTCCAACACGACAAAAACTCTTGTTCTAATTGAGGAGTACCAGTACCGAGCGTTTAACCTCTCTCCATATAGACATCCATGATCTTCCTCAAAGCTTGAATAAGCCCAATTAGGTATTGAATCATCCACGTACCAGATATAAGATCTTTGCACAGCTGAACTGCTACATGGGTATTCACTAAATACTCACAGCTGCAGTAGAATTTAAAAACTTGAAAATTTAAAATTATTTCCAAGGTTTTTACGCTGTGTTGTAAAAAGTTCGTGTATTGAGAACTAAACGACGTGTATATTCAAAGGCTGGACTACAAGCTTTGACACGATTTGGGCTTTATCATGCACTGATATCACACATTGCAATGTGTTTTTAAGCATGCCTACACTCAAGACTTTGTTTCAACGCTCATTCACACCACATATTTTTCAGAAAACTGTTTTTAAAGTAAAGTATAGGTGGTGATCCAAGATTA
Source organism: Nyctanthes arbor-tristis (assembly GCA_963692815.1). Classification (NCBI taxonomy): domain Eukaryota; kingdom Viridiplantae; phylum Streptophyta; class Magnoliopsida; order Lamiales; family Oleaceae; genus Nyctanthes; species Nyctanthes arbor-tristis. The sequence goes on along the minus strand of CAVNYN010283331.1, from coordinate 4,294 downwards.
GTTAATTGCCATAATGGTGATTAACGAAAGAACTTAATTATTACATAGATTAGAGAAATGATAGTTAATATAGTTGAAACATTAAATTTTACCTTATTTTTCCACATATACTCTTATGTCTCATTAATTATCTGAAATACTGTCAATGTTTAAGTAGTTGAATAATAATCATTAATTAGGGGTACATATGAAAATGAAAAATTAAGTATATGTTCAATATAGTAAGTAGCCGACTATCTTTTTAGGACGGACAAAAATGAAATAGTGGATTATCTTTTTAGAACGAAGTGTTGGGCGGGTCCAGCCCATGATGATACTCAACTTAAACACAAGATATTAGTTGGAGGATTAATTATATAATTTGGCTGAATAAAAATTAGAAGCCTTGAGGGACACGAAATCTTAAACCTATTAAGATTTAGTTTTGTTTAATATATATATATATATATATATGTTGAAACAAGAAGGCTTAACGCGGAACACAAGGAAACGGAAACAGAGAAAGAATAAACGCACAGGAGATGCGGCGAGGCTGAAAAAGGAAAAAGAAAAGTCAACTGAAAATTTGAAATTTCACATACATTCACGCACGGGAATAGGAGGGATTTAGAAAGAAAATTCAGCCTATTTGATTAATCGCTTAGAACGTTATTTCGACATTTAATTTGATATTCGATTTCTTCAAGCGGTGGTTTCTCCAAGTTAATTCTTGGAACGGGTTATGTGATATTTTCTTCATCTCTTGTTATTGATTATTGGGTTCCATCTATTGTTAGATGAGTTATTTGTGGTGCCAAGAATATTGTTCTTGACGGTGTTGCATGATTGTGGTAGTGTGTGATTACCTCTTGATTTAGGGCGATAATCTTGAGAGGATAAACATTGTATTCCTATTATTATTTGGTGATAGTGGAGTTGTCGGTTTGCCCCGTCGATTTTCCCTTCTCATTGGAGGGTTTTACGACGTTAAATAATTCCTGGTGTTATTTAAGTTTCCGCACGTATATTATTGTTTGATATATTGATTGCTCATTTTTAATCACACGGGTTTAAGGAAATTGGTTAAATTCCCAACACGAAGAGAGTATTAAACACCACTACCCCCTCAAATCATTATGAAATCCAATTTAATGTTGTCCGAAACAGAAATGTACAATTTGTTTATTTATAATCCACGGGAACATCATCGATCAGCAAATTACTGGGACGGTTGCTCGACAATAAAGGTCTTTTTCTTGGCTGATGCATCAATCACCACGCCGTTAGGAGCTTCCGCTTGATGAACAGACACGGTAAGATGTGTATGTGTGTGTCTGTGTGTGTATATAATTAATGCATAATTGAAAAAAAAAAAAAAAAGGAAGGAGGGAGGGAGGTAGCGTGAGAGAGAGAGTCATTTGAGTTTCATAACAATAAGAGTACGTACAATGATCATCGTCAACCGCTACTGCTCCATTCATCGATCTACACGTTAATACAAAACTAATAATAGTTGCATTAAGAGTAATCAGGCACAAAAACTCCTTAATAGACAATTGAGATTTAGCTTTGAACTTTCTCCTCAACTCCGAAATGAGTATATAGTCGTGCACGCATTGGTTAACAGTATGGATGGACTTAAGAAATGAGTATAGAATCATAATTGAAAAGGAAACCAACAGCAAGAAGGATGAGAAACTGTAAAGAGACGGAGAGACCTCATGCACACATGGGCCCATGTTCTTAGCCGTAAGGGAGATGTATGTGTGCCTGAACGGAGAGGCATCTTCTTCTTAGCCGGACCGCAAGAGGGACACTACTGCAAGAAGCCTCGATGACTGTACTTCCATTTCAATTAATTTCTAGAGCGATATATATAGACAAAAGAAAATTAATTATAGCTAACCAGTGAGATGTATGTGTACAAGAAGCTCTCCTTGTGTCCCTTTATATATAATACTTGTAATATACAGTAATTAATTACAGTAAATCTTGTGCTTTACTTTGAAAAAATTGAAATATTCTATTTCGACATGTGGCATACACGATTATCATTGATCCTAAGTGTTGTTCTTTTTGTCAATTTTTTGTGCAACACTTTTTTTTTTTTTTTAGCAAATAACATCAGTCAGATAATTATGTCACATATGACATTTAATTGGTGGCCGTCATCACATTTTATATTGTTGTAATGCTACATTTAACGCAATAATTTCCACTAGAGGAAATTAGATAAAATACCCTCTTTTGAACAGATGTCTCAATTATACTTCTCATTGAAAACTAATTGCAAATCTACCATTTAAAGTTGTAAAAATACCTTTGTTTTTTTCCACTTTTTTCTCATTATTATTAATTTAAACCCAAAATAATAATAATAATAATAATTATTATTATTATTTTAATATTTATTTACTATTTTTTTTTTAACAAACCTAGTTTTTATATAATTCTATCCCTATATATGTTAAGAAGCCCCCTCATGCCACCACTCCCTCCACCACCAAAACCACAAGCCACCGCCGCCACCACTACCATAACCACCACGAATCGCCACCACCAGCGTATGACCCACAGCTGTAGAGCCGGGTTGCAACTAAGTAATCTGCCGGCCGGGGTATTGTAATGCCTTACTGGCATTTCTACCTTGGCAGATCGGGTCGCTGGGATGCGATTTAGTCCCGTGAGATAGACGATTTTATTTTATTTTTTGTTAAGGGCTTGAACTGGATCTAGAACCCCTACCTGTATCCACTTGAACCGCCATTTTGCAGCAGAGGCATGAATATTTGTGTGCGGAGGCAACTTGTGTCATTGTGTGTGTTGAAGACTGTACACAGTGGTTCTTTAAATGTGTTTGTATAATTGTATGTTGGGTTTATTGTTTGTTCCATTTCTTTTACCATTTTTTTTTAACATGTTTGAATTTCGTTGATCGAGGCATATCTAAGCTTCACGTTTTCTTTTCTTTTCTTCCTTTTTTTTTTTTTTTACGGTAATCCGGATTGTTACCAAGGATTCTGATGTTAGCAACCCATTGACCTGAAGTCGGGCAATAACAGCGTCTCTCAACGGGGGATTGTGGTTGCGGTGGAAAAGTTATTGGATTGTTAACATCTTCCAATTGTTAACATTATTTTGGATTTGTTACCATGATTTGTTAACATCTTAGTGGTGGATTTATTACCATGTTTCGTCACTGGTGATTTTGGTTTTTTCCCCTTTTTTGTTACCCTGGTGATTTGTCACCATACTAACACGGTTCGTAATTGATTTTTTATAGCATTTTTTGCACTCTCATGTTCTTGCATGAAGTCTTGAGTGTTTCTTACCAGATTTAACATTTTTGTTATGATGATTTAGAAGAGTTTTTTAGGTTTTTGTTAATATTATTTTTACCATATTAACATAGTTAGATGATTAGATATCATTTTTTTTATCATGTTTTTCATTGGCAGTTGGCTAATTGTTACTGCCTTCTTGAATTGTTACTGTGTTTTTTTTTATTTCTCTCATTTTGCCGCTTGTTATTTGTTACTATGGATTTTTGGGGTGGTTATCGATTATAGTGTTACCATTTTTAAGGAATTTGTTACCATGTTTTTTGCCTTTGTTGTAAAGGTAATATTGTTAACATTAATTTTATGTTATACGGTGGTTGTTACCATTCTTTATGAGTTTTGGGTTTCTTTATCACCATTTTTTCTTTAGTTACCATGTATCTTGGGCTTTATTTCTTTGGGTTTTTGTGACTATTTTTTTTTACGGCGGTGACTTATGGCAATGATGGCAGGAACAACGGTGATGTGGTGGCAATTTGTTGGGAATTCACCGTTTATAATCTATATATATAATAAAAGAAGTGAGGTTTTTCCCACTTTTTTTCTGGCTCTCTAGGGTTTCTGGCTCTATAGAGTTTCTAGTTTTATAAGATTTTTGGTGATATCATTTAATTCTTTTTTTGTATTTTTATTTTTTTCTTTTTTTCTTGAGATTGTTATACTAATTTTTTAATAATATTCACTTTTTCCTTTATTAACTCATATCTGATCCTCAATTCACGGTGGTTTCTTTAGCCAAATATTTTGAATTAGGGATCTGTCACTTATAAAATCAAACACGAAATTAATTAAGAGTTCTATTTAAAAAAAACACATAATAATTTCTATGATTCGAAAACTCAAGCATAGCACGTCTCTAAACTAATAAATTTCTAAAAATATGTAACATTAATTGTAAATTTCAATTTTTAATAACTGTTTAAGAAATTTTTATATGATTATTGTAGTGCAATAATTAATTGATTTTTTTAAAA
>CAVNYN010283330.1:0-23939 GCA_963692815.1 Nyctanthes arbor-tristis | reverse complement strand
CAAAAATAATCCAAAGTTAAAAAGAAAAAGGAAAGGGAAAGAAGAAGAATCCTAGGAGGAAAAGGAATCCAAATCATAGAAGGATTGCCTTGTCTTCCAAGGAAACGAAGCCTATAAATAGAGATATTTTCTTCTTCTTTTATACACAAGTGGTACAAGTGATTTGAGAGAAAAATTAGTGAGTCTAGCACTTTGAAGAGTTTTCTTGTAACTCTTTGTGGTTTGTTCAAAGGGTAGAAAATTAGGTGTGGTAAAACTCGGGGCGCCACTTGAGTCAGGTAAGAGAGTCTTGTGAAGAAAAATAGTAGCTTAGTGTCTTAGGATTTCTTTAATTATTCGCTGGTTAGGCAAATGGTAGAAATTGGTAGATGTAGTAAAGCTTGGTATATTTTTCTTGTAATACTTGGGGGATGGGTTTTGGCGAGTGAAAATTCTGTATGGTTGTAGCGACTTTAATCATATAGTGGAAAGTTTTGACAGTCTGTTAAATTCGTCTTCATCTTTTATTTTTCTTGTCTCAATTAAATACCTTGAACAACGGTCCTGCGGGCGTAATCGGAGAATTTACTTTAATTTTCAACAGTGGTATCAGAGCATCAGGTTTTGTTCGAGGTGGAGCAGAGGAAAGATATGGCAAAGTGCAAATTTGTGATAATCAAGTTTGACTTGTGGCTAGAACAAGTCTGGAATTTCTTGATTTTGATTGGGCAATTTAAAACTTTCAAAGGAAAACCTTCTCTTTGTTCTAACAAAGTTGCTGGAGCCAGTATGAGCAATAGTGATTGGCAAGATTTATATTTGAAGACTGGAAGCAGGATGTGTCTCCATTTAGTCAGGAATATTCTTATAAATTTTCATCGAGTATTTGCTGTGAAGGAACTATGGCTTCAATTTGGAGAGGTGGATCCGGCAAGGGGCTTCTTCAAATTTGTTGCACCTGGAAAAATTGTTTAGTTCTTTGCGAGTTGGTGCAGATACAAAAATTCTCACTGAGATCGTCTGGGGACTGGTGGTTGTTGCAACTTGTTGGTGTTGTAGACTGACTGGCCACGTGAGAAAACATTGTCCAGCTGGAGCAGGTTCGACTACTGTTCTGATTTGGACAATCTAACTCTCTTGGTGTGAGGGCGGTGGAGATGTGCTATGTGGGTACATCCCCATGGCGTGTCGCTAGGTGCCATGGTAAAAGATGTGTGTTACTTCTAGCGGTTGTATTTACACACGGGCATTAGTTGGCATGATGCAAGGTGTGTGGTTGTAGTAATGTCGATGGCTGATGAGCTCTCTGGAAAGCCAACGAGAGAGTTGCACCACAAATTTCAGCAGGTTTATTTCGACATTGAGCCGATGAAATGCTTGAAATTGTTGTTAATTCTAAGTGGTTATATATACTCATGTGGTGGAGTATGAGACTGTCAAAGTGTCAAAGGCTTGCCTGGTAATTTCTCAAGTATTGTATACAAGACTGGAGAAGATGAAGATTTTGGCTTATTTTGACAAGGTGGAGATTGTTGGGTTTGTGGTAAAAAATAATCCAAAGTTAAAAAGGAAAAAGAAAGGGAAAGAAGAAGAATCCTAAGAGGAAAAGGAATCCAAATCATAGAAGGATTGCTTTGTCTTCCAAGGAAACGAAGCCTATAAATAGAGATATTTTCTTCTTCTTTTATACACAAGTGGTACAAGTGATTTGAGAGAAAAATTAGTGAGTCTAGCACCTTGAAGAGTTTTCTTATAACTCTTTGTGGTTTGTTCAAAGGGTAGAAAACTCGGGGCGCCACTTGAGTCGGGTAAGAGAGTCTTGTGAAGAAAAATAGTAGCTTAGCGTCTTAAGATTTCTTTAATTCTTCGCTGGTTAGGCAAAGGGTAGAAATTGGTAGATGCAGTAAAGTTTGGTATATTTTTCTTGTAATACTTGGGGGATGGGTTTTGGCGAGTGAAAATTCTGTATGGTTGTAGCGACTTTAATCATATAGTGGAAAACTTTGACAGTCTGTTAAATTCGTCTTCATCTTTTATTTTTCTTGTCTCAATTAAGTACCTTGAACAACGGTCCTGCGAGCGTAATCGGAGAATTTACATTAATTCCCAACACGGGCAGCCAATCAGAAAGTGGTGATTGCATGACTGGAGAGTACTCAGAAACTTCAATCTTCTTTGTCATCTTTAGTGACTATTCTACATAGAAAATATCTTCCCAAGTTGCAAATTGTATTGAGCACAATTATTATAGTGACTGACCAACGTAAAAGCAAGGACTAAAAGCTATGGCAAGAACCGCATTCTTTTGCTAGTGGACACATGTAGACTTGTAGTTTTTCATGACACGACAACTTCTCTTGGTGTCTATGTTGTTGTACTCCCCTCTTCCTAAAAGGATATTTCTCTATTTCATTTTTATCCGTTTTAAATTATATTCCTCTTTCTTTATTTAATTTTTTAATTTTTTAAAATACCCATATTTATTACACATAATAATAAACAATAAAGAAGATTTAAAGTGAAATATTAAATAAATCAAATGGCGTATTAAGAAATACATTTTAAATTATATATTTCCAACAATATTAATTAAATTTTCTTAATCTATATAAAAAATGAAAGAGGAATATCTTTGTAGACACCACATTTTCCTTTCTAGAAGAAGACTTCATACGAAATGATTTTTCTAATGCAATTAAAGATATTATTATATATAAGTGAATTGCCGCAGCGGTTGAGCATAGAGAAGTGCATATTCCAATTTTTTTTTTCTTTTCAATATGTGGTATAGAAGACACATGTGTAGACATCAAAATTTTTATTAATTAAATTATTCAAATCAATTGGACAGGATTAATTTTATTAATCTAATTAAGTCTTAAATGAAATAGCTAAGCCTTGCAAGAACCCACTTAATGATTAAGGGCCCATTCTATTTAAAAGCCCACGCTAAAGTCCTTTAGACTTTTCTAATGGTATATAAATACTCTTATTCATTCATTTTAAAAGGAAGAAAATAAAAACAAGGAAAATTCTCTAAAATCTTCTAAGTTCCAAAACTACAAAATAAGTCCGGAAAGAAGAAAAGTCGGAAGCAGAAGTCAAGAAGAGGAATCAGAAGCCAAAGTCTTCGAAGTTCTTCATCTTCTTCAAGTCGAAATCAAGTCTTCAAATCCAAAACAAGAGATCAAGTCAAGAGATCAAGTCTTCTCCACATCAAATCCAAGCTTCAAATGTTCAAAGTTGGAATCGCCAATCAGAGGATTTGCAACATAGCAATGATAGTAGCGTCAATCTACTTTATTTTATTAAAGACTTGATTTATAACAATTTTTGTATTATTTATTTTAATACACGAAATTTGTTGTTACAACGTTATATCAGAAAAAGGGGATATGGAGCTTAAAATTTTCGTCAAAATACTGAGATTGTCTCTCTTAGTTCTAATTTCCCTGTCTGCGGTACCTGCTTCAAGAGGTGCAACTAATGAAGCTAGGTGCATAGAGACTGAGAGACAATCTCTTCTCAAGTTTAAGCAAGGCCTTATCGATGACTATGACTTTCTTTCATCGTAGGGAAGTGAAGAAGATAAAAAGGAATGTTGCAAATGGGAGGGGATCACTTGTAGCAACAGAACCGGTAGGGTGATTTGTCCTTGATCTCAATGCCCAATCCTTGAGAGGCAATTATATTAGTCCGGCGTTGCTTGAGTTACACCAACTGAATTATTTGGATCTTAGTTACAATTACTTCTATGGGAGCCGAATGCCCGAACTCATTGGTTCCTTCCGGAAATTAAGACACTTGAAACTTCGGTCGACATCCTTTATTGGGGATGTTCCTTCTCAACTTGGGAACCTTACCAACCTGCAGACTCTTGATCTCAATCAAGCTGATACTGGCTTGATAATCATGAATCTCGAATGGCTTTTTCGGCTTTCATTGTTGTCATATCTAGACTTGGTGGTATTGGTATTATTGAAACCAACTGAATGTCACAAATAACAAAGCTCCCTTCCCTAAAGGAGTTGCATTTGTCAAATTGCCAACTTCACAAAACTGCACTTGCCTTTGATCTTTTTGCTAATTCTTCTTCTTCACCCTCTATTTCTATCCTCGATCTATGTCAGAATTATCTGACTTCCACTTTTACGTTCCCTTGGTTGTTTAACTTCAATGGAAGTCTTACAAACATAGACCTCTCACTCAGTCAATTAGACAGTCCTATTTCTGGTGAGTTCGCTGAAGTTATTTTTCTCCAAAGCCTAGACTTGTCTGACAATCTGCTTCAAGGTGGGATTCCAAAGCCTTTTGGAAACTCGAGTAGGCTGACCAATCTTGTTATTGCTAAGAATAATTTAAGCGGGTTGCTTCCATTATTATTTCAAAACTTATCAGGGAAAGCACAGAGTACACTTGAATATTTGGACTTGTCAAGCAATCATCTTTCTGGTGCATTGCCAGATATCAACAGATTTTCATCACTACAAAGTTTGACACTAGGAAGCAATCAACTAAATGGAATTCTCCCCCAAAGCCTTGGCCAGCCTTCTATATATTTCTAGTCTTGAATCTTTAATCTTGGAAGACAGTGAAATTGTAGGATCATTGCCTGATTTGAGTGCATTTCCTTTGTTGATAGACTTAGTTATCAACGATAGTCGAACTGGAAAGCCTACATGACAGCTTTTGGCAACTTGCCCAGCTTCAAGAATTACATGCCTCTTCAAATTTGCTGAACCATACAATCACTGAAGCCTACCTCTCAAACCTTTCCAGCCTAAATTTCCCAGATCTATCATATAATTACCATGTGTCTTTCAAGTTGAGCTCTAAGTGGGTTCCTCCTTTCCAGTTGAAGTCTTTATACCTCAGATATTACAGTGTAGGGCTTCATTTTCCTCAATGGATTCGAACTTAGAAAATTCTCCAGGATTTAGATATCTCCGGCAATCATTACCAATCCCTGATTGGTTTTGGAATTATAGGGCTTCTAGATCCATGTTATACTTGAATCTCTCTCATAACCAGATTAGTGGTAGCATTCCTGACCTATCATCAACAATGTCATTTAATGTTCTAGACTTAAGTTACAATCATTTTTCTGGCCCAATTCCATTATCTTTATTCCATTCAAATACACTACAAGTCTCCAATAATAAGCTGTCCAGATCCATTTCCCATTTGTGTAGAACATCAAATGACATGCTCTTTGATGTCCTTGATCTCTCACAGAACCAATTGACAGGCGAGCTTCCCGACTGTTGGATGAACAAAATCAGTCTACTCATTCTAAACCTCGACAACAACAACTTTTCAGGTAAAGTTCCCGATTCCATTGGTACTCTACAGCAACTCCAAACGCTGCAATTGCTCAACAGTAATTTCATTGGGGAGTTGCCTTCCTCTTTGAAAAATTGCACCAACTTGAGAATTATTGATTTGGGGAAAACAAGCTAACGGGGAAATCCCAGCATGGATTGGAGCTCATTTGACAAATTTGATAGTTCTTAGCCTTCGATCCAAGTTTCACGGAGACATATTCCCAAAAATTTGCCAGCTAACCAATGTTCAAATCCTGGATGTTTCTAGAAATGACATCTGGGAAAATTCCACACTGTTTCAACAATTTTACTTATTTGGTTCAGAAAAATAGCTCAATTGAAGTTGGTTATTTCACGTATAATAGTCAGCAATACTTCAACAGTGTCTTGGTTTACTGGAAAGGAGAAGAGTCACAGTACCAGAAATTGGGACTTTTGAAAGATATTGATCTTTCAAGCAACATATTAACCGGAATTTTTCCGCATGAGTTTTCGGATCTAAGGGGTTTGGCTTTAATTTCTTGAATTTATCAACGAACCAATTGACGGGGAACACTATTTCTGATCTCAGTCAAATGGAGATGTTGGAATGACTCGACTTGTCTAGAAACCAGTTTTCTGGAACAATACCCACAGGCCTTGCACCTCTACATTATCTCAGCGTTCTTGACTTATCAAACAATAATTTGACGGGGGAGATTCCATTAGGCACTCAACTACAAAGCTTTGACCCCTCTATCTACAATGGAAATAGATTATGTGGGCACCCTCTAGCCGAGTGTGCTCGAGATTCTCCTGACTCGTCCGTGACCTATCAAGGCAAAGGAACCAGTATCGAAGAAAACGATGAGTTCATGGAGACTTGTCTATTTCAACTTCCTAAGCAACACTGGGGGCTGGGTGTACGTAATAATGATGATCAATATGAAAAGAATTACAAGCAAATTTCAGGGATAACGGTAAGTACTACAGTGGTGGCACCTGCGTCAGCATCCAGCGGCTTTTTTTTTTTTTTGAGGATTTTTCATTAACAATAATTGCTTTTGAATAAAATAATTCAAGTCATGAAGTTACTTGAACCTTGTGCTTTTCTCTTACAAATATGCAAATTCTGTTTTGCAAATTGATGCTCTCAATAAATATGTACCTTTAAATGTGAACTACCGACAAACTCCAAAATATTTCACGCGAAATATAGGTGCGGTATTAACCCAAACCTCTAAATCCTAGATGTCTAAGTCAGAATTAGGACATAAAGAATCACAGTGAGAGGAAAACACCGTTGATGCTCCGGTGGAGTTTTTAGGCCTCGACTTAGGCTCAATAGGGGGAGTACCGTTAATTCTTCGGCTAATTCTATGATCCGTGCATGAGTTAAATTGATTTCATTTTGCCTGCACGTTGTTGGTGATGGTTCTTTTTCAAATTTTCTTGAGCTTTTTATTAGAATAAATGGATTTTAGTTAGATACATACAAATTGTACTTCTCTTATTTATTTTTGTCTGTATCTCAATTGCACTGCAATTTTAGTGGCTAATAATTTACTTACTCGAACATAGTATTTCTAAATCATTCGATTTTCGGCCAATTATCCATATGAAACTTCACGTAAACAAACCAATATTTGGTTGCTGATACATAAATAACACTTAAGTTTAACAGAAATTATAAAGTAAAATTTTCTTCAACAATTTGGTTTACTGGAAAGGACAAGAGATGAAGTACACTAAATTAGGACTTCTAGAAGGGATTGATGAAACTTTCCCAAAGAGTTCTCGGATCTACGGGGTTTGGTCTCCTTGAACTTATTGAGGAACTAACTGACGGGGAAAATAATTTCACCAAAGGGAGATGTTGGAATGGCTCGACTTGTCTAGAAATCAGTTTTCTAGAGAGATTCTCACAAGCCTTGCACGTCTAAATTTCTTCAGTGTCCTAGATTTATCAAACAATAGATTGACGGGAGAGATTCCATTGTGCACTCAACTACAAAGCTTTGATCCCTCTGTCTATAATCGGAATAGATTATGTGGGCATCCCCTACCAAAGTGTTCTCATGATGCCCCAGACACGTTCCAGATTGATCAAGGCACAGGAGTGAGCATCAACGAAAATGACGAGCTCATGACTCAAGAGTTCTATATCTGTTTAGCATTTGGTTTTATTACCGGATTCTGGGCTGTTATTGGTAATCTAGCATTCAAGTGTTGAAGAAGACTTATCTATTTCAATTTCTTGAGGAACACTGGGGATTGGATTAACGTGACGAGGATAATCAATGCGAAAATATATGCAAGGAAACTACGGGGTAATGGTAAGTATCTAAATTTACTTACTTCAACAATTTTCTAATAGACATTATCTTGATTTCATGTTGGAAGCTTCTCTGTTTCAATGCTCTGTAATCAGGTTGCCTTCTAACTGCACACACAGTCACACATATCTGTGAGTTCAAAAACTCTCTGTTTTTATTTCCATTGGAAGAAGAATAAAAGTTGGTCCTTGACTTTAATTTTATACAACCCCATTAATTAATTGCCTTCGCTTTTCCCCGATTAATCTGTATCTCTTACTAAGGCTCTTCAGGCATGATTCTGGTTATGGGAGCAACGAAAACAACCCACAACTGGCTACTAAGATCATACAAGTACTTTGAATTTTCGATTGTTGTTGCCTCGGTTTACTTTGCAATAGATGAACATAATTATCCTTCCAACTCAAGTGATTGAAAAAATTAGTCATTCACAACCGCTGATGAAGGATTTTCTTAAAAAGTTAAGGATTAGTATCTTTATCCTTTCAAGTTTCAAGCTTGTTCAAAGTTGAAATGATCTATTTGCAGTCTAAGAAATTGTTCAAATATGCAAAGGCCAAATGGCGGGAGAAATTTTTTACAATATGTTTAATGTTTAAAAGGACATTTCTAATCCTAGCGACTGACCCCCCCCCCCCACAACAAAAAAAAGGAAACTAACAGACATTTCATTAAAATAATGTTCAAAAACCTCTTGAAAATTGTGTATCTAAAACCGACTTACATTGATACATGCTACGTGTATTTAAAATCTATGTGATGTGTTTTTATACACGCCACATAAGAAAAGAGGTTTTGTAATAAAAGTTTTGAGAGTTTTTTTTATTGCTACTCCACTTTTATCATATAGAAGAGCGAATTGAAAATGAAATAAAATTTCTTTTTAGCAAAAGGTGTGGTGGCCAGCCACTAGCTCTTGTTGACCATTTAAGAATTATGAGACTTTGTCATTTGATATGCATATATATCTAATAGGGAAAATTTTCTAGTATTCTAGGAGTATCGGATACTCGATACTTTTGGTCAATCAAAGACCGACATTTGTGTTTAAGGACTTAAATTAAACAACAAATTAGAGCCTCTAAATTCATGTGTGAATTCTTGATTTCAACTTAGAGGACGGAATACGTACTCTCGGGCATCAGAAATTTTTCCATCAAGTACAACGCTTACTGTGTATTAACTCAAATGCTTGGCCATAGTAAATGAAAAATTGAACGATACTACATGGTGTGGCACATTAAATATCCATGATTTAAAAATTATATGATTGATAATAAATTAGGATCTTGCCACATATGTCGTGCGTTATTCATTGTGTCATATATGGTACCATTTAACACAACTCAAACTCGACATTTCATTTTTCTCTCTTCCTTTTTTTTGTCTACCTTTTTCTTTCTCTTAACATTCTCCTTTACCCCTCCCACAACCACAAATTTTTCACTTGACATCTTCGACTAATTCTTTATTAGTTTTTTGAAACTCTCTCTCTCTCTCTCTCTCTCTCGTAATCTTCCCTTGATCTTTTTGTCCCATTTTTCTGTTTTTCTGCACAATTAAAATAATATTTTTCTCCCTTCTCAAAATAATAATAATAAAATAATAATAATAATAAAATAATAATAATATTTTTCTCTATTTTTCTAACTATCGGACACATGAACATTATTGTATTAGATATACATTCAAGTGGTGCTCTATGCACAAAAAAACTTGCACAATATTTGACACACAATACACCCAACACAATCCTATTTTCACAATCACGTAAGACACATGCATTATGTGAAACTCTGTGCATATTTTGTGTAAAAGTAGAATTATCCTATATATTGTAACATTGACATCATTGTCAATAGGCAAGATATCATGTATTAAAGGTTATTGTAAAATATTTTATTTGACACTTTGCATATTTTTTATTTCAAAATAATCTATGTGAAGTAGGATATATGTAATTCATCCAGTGAATTACATGTGATGATCATCCAATGAATATGTACTAAGTAAGAATGTCAATTTTTATGTCACATTTTCATGTTTCTCTAAAATTACTCCTAGTTTACACTTTAAATTTAATTTTTTATTTTAACTAAAGAAATGGTAGGATATATGTAACTCTGGAAGGAATGTGGAAAAAAAAAAGTAGGGAAAATAGAGAAAAGCAATAAAAATAGAGAAGCAAAGCTGGCCGCCTACCAGTTTGTTATCTACATATTGTTGCATTGAAGATGCCCTTAGAAAGGGGCCATTGCGTCCCTAGAAAAGCTTCCAAGTCTTCTTTGTTATTACATGCTCACATGCTAACAACCGGGAACAGTGCCTTATTTGATAAGAAAAGAAGCTCGATGTGAAATTAATCATCTACGATCAATTGAATCAAATTAAAATTTAAAGATATCAATTTATGAGCTGAATGAATTGATTTAAATAGATTTGGATGTTGGGGAAAGTAAAATTTGAAGCTGTAAAAAAATTAATAAGATTAATTAATACATTTTTCTTTAAAAATTCAGATACTTATCACGTAATTTTGATCTGGTAAGAAAATGAACTTGAACTCAATTAATCATTTAAGACCCACCTGAATTAAATTAAAAAATAGATATCTAAATGGACCAATTTAAAGAGATGGGAACATTTGGGAAAAATAAAAAAGCATCACGTAGAATTTTCCTCATGTATTAAAGTTCATGTTAACACCTTCTATTTGACACTGCATATTTTTCGATTTGAAAATAATCTATATGAAGTAGGATACGTGATTTTGAAAGGAAACGTGGAAAAAAATTGGGGGAAGAGAAAGAAGTTTAACAAAAAAAAAAAAAAAGAAGTAAATTAGAGGGAACAACATTTCACGTACATTTTAATTAAAAGAGATGCTCTTATTATTAGCTAACAAACAAAACTAGTGTTGAGCGTTGAGAAAGATGCTTCATTTTCGACCTAGTAGTAAACTGGAAAGAATAAGTACAATCAGTCAATCAGTGCACCATAACGTGTTAGAAACGTTCTTCAATAGTATCTAGTGGATATAATCTGGATTTTTCTAAGAAGACAGTTCTGTCTCTGGGTTCAGAGACAGGCCTATCCATGCAGATGCACAGGCCTCAAGGTGCGGCCACACCCGGCCGTACCAGTGCTTAAACCATATAACCATATAAGGTCAAGGCCAAGGTTGAAGGATCGATCCCTAGGGGACGCAATTCCCTTAAGGGAATTCACAAATTCTTGAGGGGGCCACTGACTATGAGCGTGGTCTCCAAAGAGGACAAAATCATCATGTTACGTGTACAAAAATACACGTTAACAATGTTCATTGCAGCAAGACTAGAGTTTGGCCTTCTGGCTCTAATTTTAAACCACTCAATTAAGTAATTCCTTGTATCTCCCCAGTTAATCTGTTTTTCTTACCAAGCTATTAATGATCCACAGGCATGATCCTGTTTGCGAACAATTCCCAACTGAAGCCAAAAAATGATCCACAACTAACCACCGAGATCAAGATGGCCTTGTTTTCAAATGGATAAAAGCTTCTCGTGTCTGTGTGTTTTTAGTAGTCCATGTATTTCTGTCAAATAAGTTCTGGCTGAGTATATCAAGTTGTATAAATAGTTGAAGTATGAAACTGGAAATTTTAATCTAAACTTGTGTGAGTTATAGTAACGTTTTACGGATTTTCCTGCTGAAGGGCAACTATATTCCCTTCCCTTGAAGAAACATGTGTGTCAACATTTTTCCTTGTCCAAAATGCTTAATAAAATTCGCCAAAATTATGAACACGGAAATGAATTATATTTTTCCCTTAAATTAAAGGCTTTCAAAATCCAGAACAATATTATATTATAATACAAAGAGATCTTGAAAATTAACTCGGCTCTCATTTCTCACATCCTAAAAAAACATAATCCAGTCTTGGTCAACTATTTAAAATTAAAGACGCGTCAAGTACATTGAAGTCCGATTGGAGTCAATCTCCTTATACATTGGATTATATGTGTTAGAAGCGTCATTTGGTTAGATATTTACGTGTTAAGGGTATTCTTGGTATTTTAGCTTATTAGGGTTACATATTAGAGTTTGTCCTATTTTATTATAAATAAGCGTCTTTGTAATCATATTATTATTGATTGAATATGAAACCTTTTTAGTTCTAACATTGTATCAAAGCATTCGATTCTGGTCTAGGTCCATTGTTGCTTCCGTTCTCTGACGAGCGGCGTGCAGCCAAAATCTTTTGTTTCGTTTATTTCTATTAGTGTCGTTGATTTCTTTGTTTTCCTTTTGGATCCATGTGAAGAGTCTTTTCCCTAGTTTTTGCTCAACCCCCCACTCTTGACTTTGTGTAAAGACTTTGCTCTTGGAATGAATTTATTGATTCCAACAAGAGTTGTGGCGTCTGCGAGTATATTGGTGATTTACTACATAATTTGTAGAGTATGCACAGTGTTGAAGGTTCTCAATCGAAAGGATGAAGTTTGTGATCAATATTTTAGGATTATACTCACATGGGCGAGTGAAGGAGGGCGGCGATTGTGCAGACTGGGAAGTTGGGGCAAGTTTTGCTAGTTATTTTAGTAGTTTGTTGGGATCAATATTTTTGGCACTTCTTTTGGATTTGAATTGTTTATTAGGGTGGCTCGGTGGGCTACCTTTATTGAATTGATTAGTTTGCGAGCTCTGTGGTTTTGTTGTTGGATTTTTTTTTTTGTGTGGTTTATTTGAAGTGGATCCGAAATGAATTGGTGTCCATGTATCTAGAATTGTGTTTCTTCAATTTGGAGTCCAATGTATTTGGGATTGTCTTCCTTCTCATTTGCTCCAGTTAAATCTGGAGTTGGCTTTGTTTCTCTCTCCTTCCTCTATTTGGTGCCTAGGGTACATAGAATTGGTTTCTGAAATCAGAATACTGTGTTTTGTTGGATCTGGGCTGTTGCTTCCACAAGAACGAAGAATGTGCATTGGGACTAAAGAATTGTCAAGTTAAGCTCATAGACTGCATGACCCGCCTCAACCCTGATTGAAGATGAAGTGTCAAAATGTTTTGTTTTGTTTCTTGGCAAACTCTTGATGATGACCATCATGAGTTTGACGTGGGGTGTTAGAAGTGTCATTTGGTTAGATATTTATGTCTTAAGGGTATTCTTGGTATTTTAGCTTATTAGGGTTACATATTAAGGTTTGTCCTGTTTTATTATCGATTGAATATTAAACCTTTTTAGTTTTAACAAGATGAATATATTGGTCCTTCCAAGTCGAGTTCACGAAGGGTATTTGAAGAAGCGATCTATATTTGAGTCTAGGGGTAGGCCTATAACCAGGAAAACTGAAAAACCGATCCGAACCGGACCGGTTCTGTTTTTTAGCAAACTGGGTCGGTTGGCGGTCTAGAGAAGGCCAAACTAACTTAGATCTGTTCGGTCTACAGGTTAGACCAGTCCAAACTGGTCGAACCCGACTAAACCAAACCGATGGACCCGGTTTGTTTTTTTTTTTTTAAATTGTGTATGGAAACGTGTTAAGTGTTCTTCCTTCTTCTTTTTACAGAAAAACAAAACAGGTTCTGTCTTCATATTTCAAAAACTAAAGGTCCAACACTTCATGTTTCATATCTCATATTTCAAAACTTCACAATCAGATGACTCAGATAAGAAACCAGAATCTCAAATCTCAGATTATCAAAAACTCAATTTACAATTCATAATCGGATTTGGAAAACTCAAATCAAATTTGAAACCCAAATTTTTAATGGCTTTCCCTCTTCCCTTCCGCTGGTGTTGCTCCCTTCCGCTGCGGGTTCTCTTCTTCAGGCGATGGTTCTCTTCTTCCACCGTACTGCCTGCTGCCCAACTCGTCTTCCACCGCCACCATTGCTCCCTTGTCAGCCGCTGCTGCTTCCCAACACCGCCTCTACCGACATCGCTGCAGCTGCCGGACCACCTACCGCTATCAATCTGTCATAACCAGACCACTTATGGCCGCCGCCCCAATGCCACTCTCATCTCTCTTTCTGAAACCCTAACTCGCTAAGCAAGATATCTGTCTCTCATGGATCTATGTTTAAGAAATAAAAAGGGGCCTAAATTTGGGACGAAAACTTGGGCCAACTAAAAAAAAAGGTCTAACCCGGAACCCGACCGGACCCAGGTCGGTTTGGTCTGGTTGCCAAGCCCGGGTCGGTTTGGGTCGGGTTGCCAAGCCCGGCGGGTTGGGTCGGTTTGGGATTTCCCAAATCGATGGGGAGTCGGGTCGGTTTCGGATCGGGCTCCAACTCGACCGGTCTGACCGATGGCCACCCCTATTTGAGTCCCAAGACAGAAGCTTCATTGTAGCCTGGTCTTCTGCTAGAGATTTCAGGCCTCTTCCAATTTCAAATGATCAATTTTCATTCAAAAGAACTTTTAAAATATTGATGCTAAATGGTAGGAAATAAATGTTTTGCTTACCATCCGCCCACTGGGTAAATGAAAAAAGCTTAAGTAGTATTAGGTTGATGTTGCACTTTTCCATATCATCAAATCAGTGTCAAGGTAGTCCCAAGAAGTGTTCGTTTTAATTAGTATAATTTTCTTGTTATTTAGTGTAAATTCATGTTTTTGAAATATTACTTTAGAGGTTTAGACCAGCGATGCTAGATACAAGCAAGTGTTTTTACCACGGCATAATATTTTCATAAGTTCAATGACAAATGAAAAATTTAGAAGTATATAAACGCCCATGCGGTATATGTATTCCCTGTCAATCCTCAACAGTGCCTAGTTCATTGTACTCTGTTTTCTCTGCATAGAGAAGTCCTTCCAAGTTGCTCTCTGTATTGAAAAAGATTTTCTAGCGAGACAATTATATGTCGAGTTTCTCAAGCTCTGATACATCTTGTTGAGTTTAGACACCCCAAAGAAATATCTTGATGCTAGCTTTGCTTTGAAAAGTTGCAGACTTGCAATTATTAATATTAATATTTAGAAAAGTTGCTTGGAAATGTTTACAATCTGTTGAACTTCCACAACATATATTAATATTATTGATCTTTTACAAATTAGTAGTTAGCAGGCATATCTTGACTTCGTTGTACCCCCGTCTGTTCTGCATTCCACAAGAAATTTCAGTTTCTACTTCATAGAAGTTTCCCAAAATTTGTGCTTTTCTGCTTTTGAAGACCATCGTTCTAGTGACACTGAAAATATAAGTGGATACTGCACTAGCATAGAGAACTCGTCGAAATCTTCTTTTATCACGATACAGTAGCATGATGATGGGGCTGAATTAAAGTTTCTATCAAAACACCGAATTTGCTTCGCTTAGTTCTACTCTTACTTTGCATGAAAACAGCTTTACGAGGGGAAGTTAAGGAAGTTAGGTGCATAGAGAGTGAGAGACGAGCTCTTCTCAAGTTTAAGCAAGGCCTTATCGACGATTACGACATTCTCTCATCGTGGGGAAGTGAAGAAGAAAAGAAGGAATGCTGCACATGGAAGGGCATCAGTTGTAGCAACAGAACGGGTCGAGTTATTGTTCTTGATCTCAATGGTCAATACATGAGAGGTAACTATATAAGTCCTGCTTTGCTTGAGTTACGACATTTGAATTACTTGGACCTCAGTCAGAATTACTTTTATGGACTACGACTGCCGGAGTTCATTGGTTCCTTCAGGAAATTAAAACACTTGAAACTTCAGTCAACATCCTTCACTGGAGATGTTCCTTCTCAACTTGGGAACCTTACCAACCTACAGACTCTTGATCTTAATCAATACCGTTATACTACATCCTCTGGATCTCACTTGATAATCAATTAAGTGGATTTCTCCCTCAAAGCATCGGCCAGCCTTCCAGTCTTGGAAATTTAGACTTGGCGCACAATGAAATTGTAGGATCAATACCTGATTTGAGAGCATTTCCTTCCTTGATAGGATTATCTATTAGCGAAAATCAACTGGAAAGCTTGCACGAAAGCATTTGGCAACTTTCCAATCTTGTAACCTTAAATGTCTATTCAAATTTCTTCAACTTTACCGTCACAGAAGCCCATCTCTCAAACCTATTGTAACATCGTTCCCAGAATAGAAGTTAAAACCCAGTTCCTAACCCCACGGTTTGCAGAATCAATCCTCGTAGTTGTAAGTGCAGAAGTAAAACGGAAGCAATAAATAACACAAGGAATGTTCGCCTCTTGTTAGAGAGGCCCGGAGTTCACTACGTCTCCGGTCGAGGCTCCACCAAGGCAGAGAACCTCTATCCACTAAGCAACCACCTCAAATCGTTCAAGTTCAAGATTATCCCCTTATTACAGACCCTCTAAAGTAACCCACAAAGGATTACAACACCACCTCACTACAAGATTTACTCTCAAGAATACAAGGGAACTATACACACAGAAAGCTCTGGTAAATATCACAGAGGGAGGACAGAGACGGAGATAAGGGAAAAGGGACGGAGGTTAACCCTAAAATGAGCCAGCAATAGCCAATACATACGCATGAATGGACGGACAAATTTAATCCATGATCAACGGCTGAGATACAACACAAAGGGCCGGACTCGAATTAAGAAAAAAGGCCAGACCTAACAAGTGCGCCTAACACATATTGGATCAACTAACAACAAAACCTTTACAGCTTAAAAATCCTAGATATATCATATAATGATGTGACTTTGAAATTGAGCTCTCAATGGGTTCCTCCTTTCCAATTGACATATTTGAAGCTTAGACACCGCAATGTAGGGCCTCATTTTCCTCGATGGATTCAAAATCAGAAAATTCTCCGTGAATTCGATATCTCCTATACTAGGATATCAGATACAATTCCAAAATGGTTCCGGAATATGTCTTCTATTGACCCTCTCTCATATGAGATTTGTTAGTACAAGGAGTTTTGTAAAATTGACTTTCTTAATTTTTAGTTAAGTGTCAAAATAATGTTTACTTTTTTGCATGATTTATTTTATGTGTAATATTTATTTCAGCATGCAAATTTAATTTATGCCTTAGCCGAAAAAAAGTGTTTGGGCGTGTGTACACTTTCTTTAGGATCAAGCTATTTTGAATACATGTAAGTTTCAAGTTTCCTAGTTATGTAATTATATTCTAGTTACCTTATTTATCTAGATTTAACTTCTTGCATGACAAGTTCTACTTAACTTAGAAAAGTATTGTGTTTATGGTGATATTGAATTCTAACTTTCCTTATTCTTGTTTTCTTACATATATATGGTAACACGAATTCTTGTCTTGCACAAGAATCCAGTATGTATGTATTCTTTCTTGAAGGTTATGTTCGAGCTATCCGTTTTTTGCTATATTCCAAGAACTCGACGCCAGGGACGGACCAAGGGTTTTCTATAGGATTGAGCTGGATTTAGAGAAAAAACAACCGGGGGTTAGAAGGCCCTTTCCCGGAGGTGCTGCCCCCAAAATTTTTTTTTATACTATAAAGTTTTGAAAACAAAATCGCACTAGAAATGTTAGAATACATAAAAATTTTGACATAGTCTCCTTTGTAAATTATTTTAAACTAAACTTAAAATATAATAATATTCTTCTAAATACAAAAATTACAAGCATATATATAATAATTTTAACCACTATTTATCCATTAATGGTAAAAAAAATTAGATATTGTAGCACAAAAGATAAATGAGTCTCCATTCTCCTAATAAAATAGATAACAAGAAAACTTAGATTTGTTTTTGGTATTGGGCTAACTAAAGAATTAAAAAAAAAAAAGTTTGAGTTTAGGTTTTGGATTGGACCGAGCTAACTTCTTTTGGACTATTTAAAAATTATAATTGGGCCTTTCAAAAAAGAATTATATTTTGCCAAAAAAAAAAGACAAGGAAAAAAATTTAAATTGGACCTGGACAAAGCTACAGCTAGGTCTACGCCATTAATGGGTCCGCCTTTGCTTGAAGCAAACAAGATTCATATTCTAAACTGTGTTTGTTTGACAACCCTTCATAGTACATGGAAAGGAGATCAACATATGTGCGAGGGACTATCAACACAAGATTGAAGAAGTTTAGGAGGTTTTGTTTCCCAAGATGAGTTTAGGTGATCTCTAAGAAAGAAGCTTGATGTACGTTCCTGTGTGAGCGCGAGAGCAAAAGAAGACGAGCAACGCACGCTGTCACTTGTCAAAAGGCGTAAAGAGGGAGATTCTTTTATAAGTTTTCCTTTTAAATGTTAAGTGTATATTGTGATATCACTTAATATTTTTTGTTGTACAAACTCTACTTGTGTTAGTGGATTGATTTGTCCCGTGACAAAGGTGCCAACAGTTTTTCCCGTTTTGGATTTTTGTTCTTTAATTTCCACATACATACTCGAGCTAGACATATCTAGGTTGCGTTACACTTTACACCAGATTAATTGTTTAAATAGTTAAGCAAAATACATCCTGATTTGAGTTTAGATAACCACATATTCACAAGGTTAATGCCATTCCTGATCTCAGGTCTTCGTATACGTCAGACTCCGTGGATTTAAGTTACAAAAACTTTTTAGGACCAATTCCAGTAGTTTTATTCGGTTCAAACTTCGAAGACGCTACAAGTCTTCAGAAATAATTTCTCAGGGTCCATTTCCCATTTGTGTAAAATATCCAATGACTTTGTCATCAAACTCCTTGATCTCTCTGAAAACCAATTCAATGGAGGAACCAATTCGAACACGTATTGTTGACGTTCTTTCTCCTGATTCCGCGTGAAAGGAGAACTTTCTGCTTTTGAAAAATCTTTTCTGCCTGCCGTGACAAACTGACCGAGAAATATATAAGTGGAAATTGCACAGTACGGTCTTTTTTGTAACTATATACAGCATAGACACATGATATCGGTGAAAGGGGAGATGGGGTTTAAAAATTCTATCAAAATACTGAAATTCCTGATGTTAATTCTACTCTCAGTGTGCAGGGAACCAGCTTTAGGAGAAGCAGCTATTGACGTAAGGTGCGTAGAGAGTGAGAGAGAAGCTCTTCTCAAGTTTAAGCAAGGCCTTGTTGATGATGGAGGTGTTCTTTCATCATGGGGAAGTGAAGAAGAAAAAAGGGAATGTTGCAAATGGAAGGGCATCACTTGTAGCAACAGAACGGGTCGAGTGATTGTCCTTGATCTCAGTGGTCAACAAATGAGAGGTAATTATATCAGCCCTGCATTGCTTGAGTTACATCATCTGAATTATTTGGATCTCAGTTACAATTATTTCTTTGGAAGCCGAATACCCGAGTTCATTGGTTCCTTTAGGAAATTAAGACACTTGAAACTTCAATCGACAAACTTTATCGGGGATGTTCCTGCTCAACTTGGCAACCTTACCAACCTACAGACTCTTGATCTTAATCAAATTTTTCTGAACCAATTTGTTCCATCTGCCCTGGTAATCAAGAACCTCGGCTGGCTTTCTCGTCTTTCATTGTTATCATATCTTGACTTAACTGCTACTAATATTACTGAAACCAACTGGATTCTGCAAATAACAAAGCTCCTTTCTCTAAAGGAGTTGCACTTGAAAAATTGCCAACTTCCCAAAACCAAACTTGCCTTTGATGTTTTTGCTAATTCTTCTTTTTTACCCTCTATTTCTATCATTAATCTATCTTTAAATGATCTGACTTCCAATGTCACATTCCCTTGGTTGTTTAACTTCAGAGAAGTCTTACAAACATAGGCCTCTCGCTCAATCAATTAGACGGTCCTATTCCTGATGAGTTTGGGGAAATTATTTTTCTCCAACGTCTTGACTTGTATGGCAATCTGCTTCAAGGTGGGATTCCAAAATCTTTTGGCAATTTCAGTGGCTTGACTCAACTTAATATAGGTAGCAATAATTTAAGCATGGTGGTGCTTTCAGAGTTATTTCACAACTTATCAGGGAAAACAGAGACTACATTGGAAACTTTGGACTTACGAAGCAATCAGATTTCTGGTTCTGTACCAGATATCACTGGATTTTCATCATTAAAATCATTGGGACTACGCAACAATCGATTGAATGTATTTCTCCCTCAAAGCCTTGGCCGGCTTTCTAGTCTTGAATCATTAGACTTGGAAGTCAACGAAATTGCCGGATCGATTCCCGATCTGAGAGCGTTCCCTTCATTGACCGGATTGTATATAAGCAGAAATAGACTGGAAACCCTGCATGATACCATTTGGAACCTTTCCAAGCTTCAAAATTTGTATGCACATTCAAATTTGTTCAACTTTACAGTCACTGAAGTCCACCTCGGGAACCTTTCCAGCTTAAAAATCCTAGATCTATCTAATAATGATCACCTGACATTGAAGTTGAGCTCTCAATGGATTCCTCCTTTCCAACTAACAACTTTGAACCTCAGGCAGTGCAACGTGGGGCCTAATTTTCCTAAATGGGTTCGATCTCAGGACATTCTTCGTTTTTTTGATATCTCCCTCACTGGTATATCAGGTACAATTCCTAGTTGGTTCTGGAATATGTCCTCTATATCAAACTTGAACATCTCTAATAACCAGATTAGTGGTACCATTCCTAATCTCATATCCACAAATGTGTCATTTGCTTATGTAGACTTAAGTAACAATAACTTTTCGGGTCCAATTCCATCATTTTTATTTCGTTCAAAGACATTACTTGTCTTCAAAAATAACTTCTCAGGAGCTATTTCCCATTTGTGTGAAATACCCAATGACTTGATGATCGAAATCCTCGATCTCTCTGGTAACCAATTAACCGGAGAGCTTCCGGACTGCTGGATGAATAAAAACAATCTGTTCATTCTGAATTTGGCCAACAATAACTTTTTGGGTAAATTAGCTGATGGTATTGGCTATTTACAGAAACTCCTGACATTGCAACTGCGCAACAATAATTTCATAGGAGAGTTACCTTCCTCTCTGAAAAATTGTACCAAGTTGAGAATTATTGATTTGGGGGAAAACAAGCTCACAGGAAAAGTACCAGAATGGATTGGAACACACCTATCTGGTTTGACTGTTCTGAGCCTTCGATTTAACAAGTTCCAAGGCGAGCTGTCATCAACAATTTGCCAACTTACCAATATTCAGATCTTGGACGTTTCTCGAAACAACATATCTGGAAAAATTCCTCTCTGTCTTGACAATTTAACATCTTTGGTTCAGAAAAATGGTTCAACTGAAAGCGGTCATATGACCTATGGTATAATTTCTTTCGATGTATACTTCAACAATATCTTGGTTTACTGGAAAGGACAAGAGATAGAGTATAGAAAACTGGGACTTTTAAAAGGTATTGATCTTTCCAACAATAGATTAACTGGAAATTTTCCCCAAGAGTTTTCGCATCTACGAGGTTTGGTTTTCTTGAACTTATCGAGGAACCAATTGACGGGGAACATAATTTCAAATATTGGCCAAATGGAGAGCTTGCAATGGCTTGACTTGTCTAGAAACCAGTTTTCTGGACAGATTCCTACAAGCCTTGCTCGTCTATATTCTCTCAGTGTTCTAGACCTATCAGACAATAATTTGACGGGGGAGATTCCATTAGGCCCTCAATTACAGACTTTTGACCCCTCTGATTACAGTGGGAATAGATTATGTGGCCCTCCTCTACCAAAGTGTTCTCGTGATGCTCCTGGTCCGTCGCAGGTCATCGAAGAAAATGACCAGTTCATAACTCGAGAGTTTTACATCTGTTCAGCTTTTGGTTTCATTACTGGATTCTGGGCTGTTGTTGGTACTCTAGCGCTCAAGCATTCATGGAGAATTATCTTTTTCAACTTCTTGGGCAACATTGGAGATTGTATTTACATGACAACGGTAATCAATGTGAAAAGATTTACAAGGAAACTACGGGGGTGATGGTAAGTATCTAAATTTACTTGCTTCAATAATTTCCTCGCTTTCATTATCTTTATTTTGTGTTTAAAGCTTCTCTATTTCAATGCTCTGAAATCAGGTTGGCTTCATACCGCGCACACAAATATCTGTGAGTTCAAAATTCTGTGTTTTTATCTTCATCAGCAAGACTAGAATTTGGCTAATTTTAAACCACTCCATTAATTAATTGTCCTTGCCTCTGCCCAATTAATCTGTATTTCTTCTTGAGATCCTCAGGCATGATCCTGGTTTATGAGCAATTCAAAACTGAAGCAGGAGCCATAACTACCAAGATCAAGATACCGCTGTTTGAATTAGAAAGCAATATCAGACAAGTAAAACCTTTTAGTGTCTATGTGTTTGTGATAGTCTATGTGTCTCTGTTGAAGTTGTGTTCCGGCCAAGTATATCAACTTGTGTAAATAATTGGGGTAAGAATCTGGAAATTTTAATCTAAAATTAATATTTGTAATTAAGTAAAATTTTATGGATTTTCTTCTTCCTTTTTTCTTTGTGGGGGTAAGTAAAATAATGTGGTATAGCTTGCACATGAATTGTGATTGTACTAATAGATGCCATAGCTTGAAGGGAAACTATATTGTATATTCCCTTCCCTTGCAGAAAAATGTATTTCGACATTTTCCTGGTCCAAAATTCTTAATAAGTTTTGCCAAAATTGTCAACACTAAAATGAATTATGTTTTTCCCTTAAGGAATTTCAAAATCCAGAAATGATACAAAGATATCTTGAAAATTATAAACTTGATCATTTCTCACAAAAAAAAAAAAAAAAACTTAATCCATTTTTGATCGACTGTTTTAAATTAAAGAATTCGTCATCAAGTACATCAAATTTCCAATTGGAGTCAACACCCGTGTACTTTGGATTAGATGAACGTTTGTGTACTTCCAATTCTAGTTCACGATGCGTATTTGAAAAGACGATAAAGATTAAATCCCAAGAAAGAAGCTTCATTGTAGCCTAGTCTCCTGCTAAAGTTTTCAGGCTTCTTCCAAGTTCAAATGATCAATTTGCATTCAAAAGAACTGTTAAAAGATGAATGACAATTGGTAGGATAAATTTGTTTACTTGAATATATGAATACTTACTAAATATCCACCCACTCATGAATTGTTAATTAAGGAAACTCCTTAAGGGAAAACCAAAATTTAATAATCAAATCAGTGTCAATGGGGACCAAGGTAGTGTTCACTTAATTTAATTTTTAATAAAATAACAAAGTTTTGGGAGAATAATTTCTTGTATTCATCTTCGCAGTATGTATGAGTTTATATACAGCCTACATAATAATTTATACAAGGAATGAATATACAATATACATAATTCTATAATAACAAAAGGTAAATATGGTAAAAATATATTTCTTCCAATACTCCCCCTCAAGCTGGCGAGTATATGTCACAAAGTCCCAATTTTCTACTTAAACTGTGAAACTGTTCTTTCCCCAACGGTTTAGTAAAAATATCTGCAAGTTGTGAATGAGATGGAACATAGGACGTGGTAATCATGCCAGCTTGCAATTTCTCCCTAACAATGTGACAGTCAATTTCTATATGTTTCGTGCGCTCATGAAACACAGGATTTTTGGCAATGTGAAGTGCTGCTTGGTTGTCACAAAATAAAATGGTTGGCGTATCTTGCAATACTCTAAAGTCTTCAAGAATATATCTTATCCATGTTATTTCTAAACAAGTTGATGCCATGGCGCGATATTCTGCTTCAGCTGATGAGCGAGCCACATTAGATTGTTTCTTCGACTTCCATGAAATCAATGAATCTCCAAGAAAAACACAAAACCCAGAAAGAGAACGCCTAGTCATCTTACAACCAGCCCAATCTGAATCACAATAAGCTTTCAATGTGAGATTTTTTGAAGAAGGAAAAAATAGTCCTTGACCTGGATTTCCTCTAATGAATCGCAACACCCTCAAAGCTCCTTCCCAATGAGGTTTTCGAGGAGTTTACATGAACTGACTTAGAATTTGTACTGAGTATAGGATATCAGGCCTTGTCACAGTGAGATAAATCAATCTTCCTATCAATCTTCTATACTTGGTAGGATCATGCAACAAATCACCATCATCATGATTCAATTTCATATGTTCTTCCATTGGAAAAGAGTTAGGCTTAGACCCCAATAATCCTGCATCATCCAAAATGTCCAAAGCATATTTTCTTTGAGAAATAAAGATGCCTCGTTGAGAGCGTGATACTTCAATGCCAAGAAAATATTTCAAATCACCAAGGTCTTTGATTCGAAACTGACTCAAAAGTGATTGTTTTAGTGATTTAATTGCATGCTCATCATTCCCAGCCACAATAATATCATCAACATAAATGAGTACCGCTGTAAATGAATTTCCATGAGATTTGGTAAATAAAGAGTAATCGGCTTGTGACTGAGTGAAACCTGCCTGTTGAATAATAAGAGTGAATTTGGCAAACCAATTACGAGAAGCTTGT
>CAVNYN010283329.1:0-14627 GCA_963692815.1 Nyctanthes arbor-tristis | reverse complement strand
ATTGATGTTACTCATTTCCATTGCATATCAGATCTTGTTAATCTGGGAAGAGCAGTTGAATGTAATGATAAAATTTTTTTTTTTACATTGATGTTACTCATTTCCATTACATATCAGATCTTGTTAAAAAAAAAAAAAAATTTCGGGGGCACTGCCCCCGAACCCTCGGGAAGAGGGCTCAGCCCCCTTCCACCCCCGGTCAATACTTGTTATAGGGGTCCATTTTTCAAAATTCGTCTAGGGCCCTCATAACGACAGGACCGACCCTGGTTTGACATGCCTAAAGAATGTTTGTCGATTGAGATATTTCACAATAAATCTATTTTTAAATCCAACTTTGAGTTAAATTTTTACATATATGCATGTAAACATGTAATGACATTTGATTTAAACTTGATGTGGTGTGTAAGAAAATTATACCATGTCAAATGTCTTGTGCTTAAGAAAATAAGTAAACTATTACTTACAAATAGACTTGTTCAATATTTTAATAGAATTAATCAAGAGCACGTGTGTTGCAAGTCTAATGTAAGTTATGAATAACAATACTAATGTAATCGAAGTAGTAATAGTATGGAAAAATGTTGATATTATTATTAAAAGTAGCAAGTAAAATAAATAAGTTGAGATGTGAACTAAGTGCTTTGAGGGTTAAGAAATGAAATGCCAAACAAGTACCAGGAATAAAAAAAACTTTTGACTTTTGGAATTCTTATATATTCTTATATTCTTAAATTAATAGTTACAATTATAACATTAGATAAAGTATGTTTGTAAAGTAACATAAAATAAACTTTTTAATATGGAAATAACACTAAATAATTGAGACAATTCGATGAACAGAAATGAAAAAGTAGACTATAAATTGAATGGAGGGAGTAATACTTAATAGATTATAAATTTTAAGCTTTCCCTTTTTTTTTCCTCTTTTTTTGGCAGCAAGATTTTAAGCTTAATCAAACAATCTCTCAAGTTTCAAGGCTCATAATTTTTCTTTTGAAAGGGTCAACCTCGTAACTTAATTAAGTATTATTATGGATTTATTATTATTATGTACAGGAGACATTAAATGATAAATTTATTTAAATGTGTCTCATCACGTGTCTTCACATTTCATTTGATTTAATATTACTTACATTGTCATAAATGATAAATTTATTTAAATGTGTCTCATCACGTGTCTTCACATTTCATTTGATTTAATATTACTTACATTGTCATATAAGAGATGGTAATAATTACCTACGAGGTTCAAAACATTAAATTCTCCATTAGCATGCTTCATTTCACACTAGTATTTTGGGAGTGATATTAAAAACAAATTGACCGAAATAATTTTCCCTAAAATCTAGTATCATAAAATAAATAATAAAAGAGTTAATACCATAGCAGATTTTCATATGATAAATTATCGCTTTGAGTAGAATAACTAATCTATACTTGTAGAAGTGTGGTTAAAGTAAACAAACCAATTTCAAAACTTCAAATTGAATAAAAATTCAAAATTAGTTTACGCGTGAAACTTGTATTTAATAGGAATGAGAAAAAAATAAATTATTACATCATATAGTATTCTCTAACTCTTAATTCTTAATAGAGTTCCATCAACAGGAGAAAAGATTAATTGAAACAAATTCTCGAAATAAAAACAAAAGTTATAAATTGAACCAGGGAGGTTTGAAAATTCTATGGAATTACACATATTCATTCTCTAACAGTTCTATTGTTATTATGAAAATTGGCTAAGATTCTCTTATGGACAAAAGTATATATTATGGACAGAAAATGGACAACGTATGTAAACATTATGACCGTTTTTCTAAAAACTGAAAAAACATAGAAGAAAAGGAAGAAGGCAATTTGATAGATTTACAAAGTGAAAAAGGGCGGGACAACTTTTTTGGAAACTTTGTTCATTATATATATATGTATGTGTGTATATAAATTGTATTTTATTTATTAATAATATACATTTATAAAAAATCTTCCACTACCAGCATACTTGTAAATTAAAGCAATGGTCACTAAATTTTATATCATATGACCACTTGCTCATCCAACTAAAAAATATAACTCATTGCTCACCTATTTACATTAATGTTTACCACTAAACAAATATCCCTTACTTTTAACTAACGGAATGTGACACATGGCAGACGAAAATTTGATGTGGCATGTTACACTGTCAAATGATGCCAAGTTGCCACGGAAAAAAGGAAATCACGGCTAATGTGCTTTGAATACCATTCATCCTTCTCTTTTCACTGGCCATTAGTGCTCTTTTGCCTTTGCGTTCATGATATTTGATTATTCAGTTCGCATATTTGACAACTTTCTTCAACGGAAGATTTAATATGGAGAGTGGCGGATTTGTGATTTTAGGTCTGGGGGATTTCTGCTCTTCTTTGATTTTGAGATTTTGGTTTCCATAATGATGTAAATTTGGTCTTTGTCATATATGATGCGTACGCTTAGCTCGCACCATTCAACGGGTTAAAGCATGGCCACGTGGTGCCGTCATCCTCCACGTGGCATATTCTGTTAGTTGAGAGCAACGGAAGTTAGGCAAGTGATAGATGGGTAAGCATTTAAATAGATAAATGAGCAGTAAGATATATTTTATAATTAAGTGAGTAAGTAGTAATGCGATAAAAAGTTCAGTGAGTATTAATTTAATTTACATATTATCAAATTCTCCATTAGCATGCTTCATTTCACATTTTATTTTATTTTATTTACTAATTTATATTTATAAAAAATCTTCCAATAATAGCATACTAGGCTACTGATATGTAGATTTAGGAGGTGCATAGTCATAAGAATTGCTTCTCCAATTCGTAATAATCTACGACCGTGCATCGTACACGTGTACAACTAATTATCTTGTAAGATCTCATTCTACTGCTAGGAATCATCCTACGCATAAATGAGAAAATATATGACTTTAAATTTGACTAATGATTTAATGAATGGGAGGTTGCAAGATGGTTCTATAAATAGAATAGAAGTTCACAAAAGGACGACAACTCTTAGCAAATTTATAAAGTGTTTGCAAGTCTGAGAGAAAAAGAAAATTAGTCTGGAAAAAAAAAATGTTAGAAGGAGAAAACAAGGAGTAATCAAAGTTCTACATTTATGGGGGTTTGCCTAAATTTATTGTAGCTTGTAGTTTCTTAGCATGGGTTTGTATTATTGATTGTTGATTTCTTTGTGATGTATTTCAATCAGACATATATTTATACACAATTGTACTATTACAATACAGAATGTAATTGTACTTAAAAAAAAAAAGTATTCAAAGTTCTTCCTCCTCTTTAAACCAAATTTAGTCTTCAAATCAAAGTGCGAAAGATCAAAAGTCTTTTCAAAGTCAAAGCCAAAGTTTCAAAGATCTCAAACCTTTGAAGTTTAGGAAGCAAGCCGCAAGACAAATTGTCTTCAACAATTAGATAGTTAATTATGTTGGGAATTTAACCAATTTCTCTAAACCCGTGTGACTAAAATAGGTAATCAATATATCAAATAATAATATACGTGCGGAAACGTAAATAACACCAGGAATTATTTAACGTCGTAAAACCCTCCAATGAGAAGGGAAAATCGACGAAGCAAACCGACAACTCCACTATCACCAAATAATAATAGGAATACAATGTTTATCATCTCAAGATTATCGCCCTAAATCAAGAGGTAACCACACACTACCACAATCACGCAACACCGTCAAGAACAATATTCTTGGCACCACAAATAACTCATCTAACAATAGATGGAACCCAATAATCAATAATAAGAGATGAAGAAAATATCACCTAACCCGCTCCAAGAATTAACTTGGAGAAACTACAGTTTGAAGAAATCGAACACCAAATCAAATGTCGAAATAACATTCCAAGTGATTAATCAAATAGGCTGAATTTTCTTTCTAAATCCCTCCGATTCCCGTGCGTGAATGTATGTGAAATTCCAAATTTTCGGTTGACTTTTCTTTTGCCTTTTTCAGCCTTGCAGCATCTCCTGTGCGTTTTTCCTTTCTCTGTTTCCGTTTCCTTGTGTTCCGCCTTCAGCCCTCTTGTTTCAACATATATATATATATATATTAAACAAAACTAAATCCTAATAGGTTTAGGATTTCGTGTCCCTTAAGGTTTCTAATTTTCATTCAGTTAAATTATATAATTCATCCTCCAACTTATATCTTGTGTTTAAGTTGGGTGTCATCATAGGCTGGACCCGCCCAACAATCTCCTCCTCCAGTCCATGAGGGAGGTATCCCACACTTCAAGTGTATCACTTAGAATGCATACCAGCGTGGCCGGCACATAACTCAAGCTTCTGCTTGGTAACTACTTTTGTCAACATGTCAGCAATATTCTTGTCAGTGTGAATCTTTTCCAACTGTAGAAACTTCTCATTAACTGCTTCATGAATCCAATGATATCTGACATCAATGTGTTTGGTACGAGAATGATACATAGAATTCTTACTCAACTCAAGAGCACTCTGTTTGTCACAATAAATGACATACTCACTTTGTTTCAACTTGAGTTCCTCAAGAAACTTTTTCAACCATATCACCTCTTTTCCTGCTATCAGTGATAGCAACATACTCAGCCTCTGTTGTAAACAAAACTACGCATTTTTGCAACTTAGACTGCCAAGAAACAACTCCCCCTGCAAAAGTAAACAAGTACCCAGATGTCGATTTTCTGTTATCAAGGTCACCTGCCATATCTGCATCTGTATACCCTGTCAAAGTTGGCTGAGCTCCCCCAAAACCCAAACACAAATCAGAAGTTCATCTGAGATATCGCATAATCCACTTTACTGCTTCCCAATGCTCCTTGCCCGGATTAGACAGAAATCTGCTTACCACACCTACTGCTTGTGCAATATCAGGACGAGTACAAATCATATCATACATCAAACTACCAACAGCTGAAGAATATGGAATGGCCTCCATTTTCTTCTTCTCCTCATCAGTCGAAGGACTGGATTTCTTGGTCAGTGTGAAATGAGCTCCAAGAGGTGAGCTAACAGGCTTAGCCCCTTTTATGCCGAACCTTTCAAGTACTCGCTCAATATAATGTCTATGTGATACCCACAACTTCTTAGATTTTCTGTCTCGAACAATCTCCATGCCCAAAATCTGTTTAGCTGATCCCAAATCTTTCATATCAAATGATTTATGCAAGGAATCCTTCAATTTCTGTATCAAACCTGCATCCTGGCCAACTATAAGCATGTCATCAACATAAAACAGTAAAATAATGAATTTATCACCTGGAAAAGATTTGAAGTAAACACAAGAATCTGCAGTAGTTCTTGTGTATCCCTGACTCATCATAAAAGTATCAAACTTTTTATACCACTGTCTTGGTGCTTGCTTCAAGCCATACAAGCTCTTCTTTAATTTGCATACAAGGTGTTCTTTCCCCTTCTGTTCAAAACCTTCTGGCTGTTCCATATAAATCTCTTCCTCCAAATCACCATGAAGAAAGGCAGTCTTCACATCAAGCTGTTCAATTTTCAAGTCTAAACTGGCTGCTAAACTCAAAGCAACTCTGATGGATGTCATCTTCACCACAGGGGAGAAAATCTCATCAAAATCAACACCGTGTTTCTGCTTAAAACCTTTCACCACCAAACGAGCCTTGTACTTCAATAAGTCACCATTGCTGTCTCTTTTGATTTTATACACCCACTTATTCCTTAATGCCTTCCTACCCTTAGGAAGATTTACCAGCTCATAGGTGTCATTCTTCTTCAAAGAAGTCATCTCATCTACCATGGCTTTCATCCAGTGGGATTTGTCTTTATGATCCTGAGCCTCTAAATAACTTTCTGGTTCTCCATCCTCAGTGAGCAAAATATAATCAGACTCAGGATACCTGGTAGATGGTATACGCCCTCTTCCAGATCTTCTTGATTCTCCAATTTCTTCTTGTTCAACAGGGGTCTGCTCCCCCTGATCAGTAATCTACTTTCCCTGATCACTAGTCTGATCAACTAGACTATCATCAATAGGAGCTACCTGGCTGCTAGTGCTAGGCTGAGATGCTGAAGAATTATCAGGTACGACACTAGGAACAACTGAAGTCATCTCCTTAGGCTGTTCGACTTTATCAAAGTCCTCAATCGTCTGATTTTTATAAAACACTGCATCTCTACTTCTCACAAGCTGCCTTTTCTTTGGATCCCAAAACTTGTATCTAAACTGTTCATCACCATAGCCAAGAAAAACACAAGGAGTAGCTCTGTCATCAAGCTTCAATCTCTGATCCTTAGGTACGTGTACAAAGGCTTTACACCCAAACACCTTCAGATGAGAGTATGAAACATCTCTGCCTGTCCAAACTCTTTCTGGAATATCAAAATCCAAAGAAACTGAGGGAGATCTATTAATCAAATAGCAAGCAGTCCGAACTGCTTCACCCCAAAAAGTTTTAGGAAGCTTGGCTGTCTTCAACATGCATATGACTCTGTCAAGAATGGTACGGTTCATTCTTTCTGCCACACCATTATGCTGAAGAGTCCCTGCTTCTGTAAACTCATGTCGAATCCCAAAATCTGAGCAATACTCTCTGAACCCGTGTGAAGTGTATTCCCCACCATTATCTGTTCTGAGGCTTTTTAAACACTTCCATGTTTCTCGTTCTACCATGGCATGAAACTGTTTAAAGCATTGGAGTACCTGATCCTTAGATTTCAGAAGATAGATCCATAATTTCCTAGAAGCATCATCAACAAATGTAACAAAATATTTGTTTCCACCCAAAGATACTACATCACTAGGAGAACACACATCCGAATGCACAATATCTAAAATATTCTCTTTTCTTTTAAACGTGCCAGAAAAGGAATCTCGAGTTTACTTACCGAATAAATAATGATCACATCGGTCTAGGGACGTACCATTGGCTAAAGAGATAACTCCCTTCTTAGTCAGAACCTGCAAACGTTTTTCACTCATGTGCCCAAGCCTCTTATGCCACAGATCAGGAGAAGGATCTTCAACTGCATTTACCCCAGTCTTACAAGACTTTGCATAAGTCTTGTATTCCGTGCAACAAAACTTTCCACTAGCGACAACTATTGATCCCTTTGATAACCTCCACTTCTGATCACCAAAAGTATTGAAATATCCAATTCGGTCGAGAGTATTTATTACAAGCAGATTAAACCGCATGTCAGGAATATGCCTCACATCCTTCAGAATTAGGATGTACCCCATATTTGTCTCCAGGTGAATATCACCGATCCCCATGATTTTGGAATGTGAAGAGTTAGCTATATTTGAATGACCATAATCACCTGCTCTGTATGTAGTAAACAACTCAATATTTCTACAAACATGGTATGAGGCACCACTGTCAACATGCCACTCAGTAAGAGGGTCTCTAGCATGCAGGCATTGACCCACTCTACAAGAGAGTACATCACTAGTCACCATACCTACAATATTTTCCTCCTCTTTCTTCTGATTATTACCCTCCTTCTGCTCTCTCAACCAAATTCTGCAATTTCTTTTATAATGACCCTCTTTGCCGCAATGATAACAAATCTTCTTATCTTTTGACTTTGACCTGCCTCTAGACTTACTGTGATGCCTTTGCCCTTTATTCTTGCTTCTTCCTCTGTGATCATCTGAAACAAGAGCCAATGTATTATCTGAACCCACATGCAATCCTAAAGATTTCCTCCTGATTTCCTCATTCTGCATACTGTTCTTCACAGAATCCATAGACAACACACCATCTGAAGCAGAATTACTAATAGTCACAACAAATGTCTCCCAACTATCTGGCAAAGTACTCAAAAGCAGTAATGCTTTCAATTCATTCTCGAGAGTCATTCCATTGTCACCAGCTGATTCACAACATTCTGAAAATTATTCAAGTGGTCTGTCACGCTCATACCGTCCTTATATTTCATATTGACCAAGTCTCTGATCAGAAAGGATTTTCTGGCTGCAGTTTTCTTCTCAAACATGGACTCTAATTTAGGCTACAATTTATTTACATCTGTCTCCTGTGCCACATGATGAAATACACTATTATTCACCCACTGCCTTATCGTCACAATAGTTTTCCTGTGCAATTTCTGCCAATCTCTATCTTCTATATATTCCGGTTTAGAATCATTACTATCAATATGATCATGCAAATCCTTACAATAAAGGATATCCTCCATCCTAGGTTTTCATGTCACCCAATTGTGATTGGTAAGCCTGATCATAGCACTACCAACTGGGTCATCCATTTTAATCCACACAATTCAACCTGACTCTGATACCACTGTTGGGAATTTAACCAATTTCCCTAAACCCGTGTGATTAAAATATGCAATCAATATATCAAACAATAATATACGTGCGGAAACGTAAATAACACCAGGAATTATTTAACGTCGTAAAACCCTCCAATGAGAAGGGAAAATCGACGGGGCAAACCGACAACTTCACTATCACCAAATAATAATGGGAATGCAATGTTTATCCTCTCAAGATTATCGCTCTAAATCAAGAGGTAACCACACACTACCACAATTACGCAACACCGTCAAGAATAATATTCTTGGCACCACAAATAACTCATCTAACAATAGATGAAACCCAATAATTAATAATAAGAGATGAAGAAAATATCACCTAACCTGCTCCAAGAATTACCTTGGAGAAACCACCGCTTGAAGAAATCGAACACCAAATCAAATGTCGAAATAACGTTTCAAGTGATTAATCAAATAGGCTAAATTTTCTTTCTAAATCCCTCCAATTCCCGTGCGTGAATGTATGTGAAATTCCAAATTTTCGGTTGACTTTTCTTTTGCCTTTTTCAGCCTTGCAGCATCTCCTGTGCGTTTTTCCTTTCTCTGTTTCCGTTTCCTTGTGTTCCGCCTTCAGCCCTCTTGTTTCAACATATATATATATATATATATATTAAACAAAATTAAATCCTAATAAGTTTAGGATTTCGTGTCCCTCAAAACTTCTAATTTTTATTCAGTCAAATTATATAATTCATCCTCCAACTTATATCTTGTGTTTAAGTTGGGTATCATCATAAGCTGGACTCGCCTAACAAATTACTCATTAGATGATTTTACAATCAAACAGTTAAAAAGAGTTGATCCACTTTATTTTCCTCAAAAAGGCCCAATTTTATAACAATTTCTTTATTTTATTTTATTCATGAAACCAACTATACAAATTTCCTTTCTAAATGAAATAAGAGGCGAGACCCGCACGGCTGGCGTTCAGATTATTTTGCATAGCAACGATGATAAAGTGGTTTTCTTCACTACATATGTAAAAAAGAATTCTTTATTGTTATCTTTTTTCCCCTCAAATTTTGAACTTAGTTTCCATCGTGAAAAACAAGATTGTAATATAGATTTAAGTGTTTAGCAAGCCAGACTGATTAGCCAGGTCAAAACAGGAGAACTAAAGGAAAAAAAAAGGTCGTTTTCCACATTTTCTAAGAAAATGTATTTCTAAAGTAATTTTTTTTTAATTATTGGATTAATACTAGTTTAATTCTTATTCAACTTGAGCCATGGTGAATTCTATAGAGTCAGATTGACATGTGACTGGCTAAATTCTATTGGTTACTGGTTCCATACATGAGCATAATCTGACTCCATAGAAAAACTGATGTTGAATGAATTTACAACTCACACAAATCAACAATTTTTTGATTGCAAATCAAAAGACACTCAATTCTTATTTGAAGTCAACCGATCTATAATGGTGATATAGAATGAATCTACAACTCACATAAATAAAAAACTTTTGAATTGCAAATAGAAAGACACTCCATTCTTATTCGAAGTCAACAGATTTACCATGAGTTCTATCTAAAGTTTAAATAAAAATTAATTAACTTAGAAACCAAGTAAGAAAATAAAATAAGAAAATAATGAAATATTACAAATCCTAAAACCCGAACTAATTAATGTGCTAAATTATATAAAAAATACAATGGGCTGAAACTTCTAGAATTCTCGTTTTCATTAAAAAAAACTAGTTGGGCCATTACCTTCCTTTGATGACGTGTTTGATTTTTTGAAGGTTGGTTCAGATTTAAAAATTTTAAACACCAATGGATGACACATTATCGCGTTAACCCTACTTTTTAAATAAACAAATAAAGAAAAATGGTAATTGACCCATGTTGGTTGGTTGGTGGTGTCAATTATCGGTTTTCTCTTCACATTATCAGCAAATGATACCATAATTTACCACTAGTTACACACCAGACGGGTACAACTTATCGACAAAATAAATTATATTAAAACGGCAGAACATCATCAAAATAGAAGAGATAATATTAGCAAAATATTACTAGTAATAAACATAATAATTTTATTATGAAACAGATGTAAGCTCTGAGGATATTGAAAGCATGCGAAATTGGAACGACTCCATCATCTCGAATTCCTGAGGTCTTCTCACCGCCATACGTCACACACACCTCAGTTGAGTGTTAGTAGAAAAGTCAGTTTTCAAGTTGTTTTCGTCCATTAAAGACTTTTTAGCTATATCTATTAAGTGCTATGCACAAGCCTTTTTGGTGTGCTCTCAGGATCTGAGAGGAAAATTGTAATGGCTGCTGCAGAAATACTAGCACTTCTCCTTAAGTAGATCGTCATTGCCTAATGTTTGGCTAATGTTCTTTCCATAAGCTGCTCCATCCAAATTTCTGTTAATCCACAAAACTTGCATAAGAAGAAGTAATATATTAGCTTATGGACTCAAAGCAAAGAGCTCCATTGTGGTATTCAAGTTTCTATTTTCAGGGTCACTCTGATAAACTCCTAGATGGAGGGGGAAAAAGAGAGAAAAAGAAAAAGAAAAGAAAAAATATATAAAGCCAATTGGGTCCTTGGAACTCCTCCATTTCTCTTCCAATGCTTGTAAATCCATTGCACCTTACAAACATGCAGCAACAGAAAGCATTAGCAAGCAAAAAACCAATATACCCACAAAAAGGTAAAAGGTAAAAGCAATGTAAACCCAATGCAAAAGCTAGAACCTATAGGTAAGAATATAAGTCAATCATGTGCACAAAAAATACTGACATCACAATCTCCAGCCAATTTCGAGATCGGAAGAGCACACGTCTATCATCGTTGAACCTCCAACATAAGGCCATAAAAATCACCAAATATTAGTCGTTGTTTACCTTCATTTATTTGCATATATTGCCAAAAAGATCAATTGGGACATGGAAAGAATTGAAATTTCAAGAGAGTGAAGATGAAGACATCGTCAGACATCATATAACAAATTGGCACGAAGACGCCATTGCGCTTTGGCCTCAAATGAACGTGCAATCCATCTCATTAACGTTTCTTTTGATGGAAATGAATTATGTATTCAGGTGTTGTCTCAAATCAAATTACCGAGCAGCTTCATTTGCAGCATTCTTGGTCCAGATAGCAATTTTTTCCTGCCTGGATCTCATATTGATGACTGCCCGCATATTTAATCTCCACAGTCAAATTGTTCTCCAATCATTACCAGCAGGTAAATGAAATTCATGTAAGAAATATTATATTTACCATGATGAAAAATCAGTCCACTTCCCCCATCAGCACAAATATGATCTTCCCATTTCAGCTGGATTTTATTTTTGAAAGACTACCAAGTTTCTTAGCTGGTATACACTGTTGTAAACATTTTAAGCCAAACGTGCAATCTGTTAGTGCTTGGTGGTGTGCTATACACAGTATACAGGTGATGAAAACATAAATTTGATTTAGGTTCAGATTCTTGAAAGCAAAAATTGATTAGATAGTAGAAATACTTCAGCAACTAAGAAAATTTATATTTTTGCCCGAAACCATTGCTAAAAGTCACCTCAACAGGACTTCAAAAGAATTTATAAAAGGTAAGAATTCACTTGACTATCTTCACATTGGCAGATTTTCCGGGGAAATAAAACAGAGCATGAAGTAGAAAAACATCAGCTCCTTCTTATACACACAACTAGTGATGGGAATTAGTAGAAAAATAACATTCCAACAATTCATAAAGTTTTAGTCCAATAGAGCAACATCTGAAGCTAAATAATTGTGCTATCAACATCATAACAATGCTAACATACAAGAAAAAGGAAGTTCATAAAACCATAAGGTCATGATACTTGAAAAATATCTTAAAATCCTATCTCCATAACAAAATACTAATATTTTTGCAGTGCTTTGGTGAATCACACGGGAAATTAGCATAAAGAACTGAACATTTAGAAAGCTACTCAGGCCTAAATTTCTAAACAACTGAACATTTCATTCAAATAACACAGAGAGGCTCTCTAACTTACAGGAAATGTTCTAACGATGGCCTCAGAGTAAAGAAAATATTACAATGCACCCAGTACAATCCAAAAATTGAACAGAACAATCAAAACACTAAAGCCAGTCGAATTTTAACAAATAGATGCACACAAATTGTTCGTATTAAAAAAGTAAACAGAACAGAACAATCACTATATTGACTGAAATTTTAAAGCATAAAATTCATCATTTCCCCAAGCCATAACCTCCTTAGCATTCGGTGATAAATTCTTAAATAAATTCAAATTAAAAAATGACGCAAAGGACGATATTTGCTTAAATCACACTACGTATTCCCGCACCTCAGTATTGAAGGCAAGTGCTTCTAAAAGAACAATATGGAGAACAATTTCTAGAATACGATGATGGAATTTAAACAACATACCAGAGTCTGGATTGAAATATGTAATAGAGTAAGGAGTTTGAGATATCATTCGTGCTGATTTGCAGCCGATTCAATTGTACAGAGAAGGGATTGAAGGTGAGATCGGCGGAATAAAGGGCAGAATGGAAGGGAGATGATGACTGGTAGCCTGGCATTTTCCTTGCGGTATACTCTTTGCGGTAAAAAAGAGAGGAGAAAATAGATGGACTTCTTCATTTGCGCGGGAAAATAGTGCGGTACCCATTGTACCGCACTTCTTATAGGCAGATAGATATCTATCGTGCCATTACGAGACTTGCTTTATATTACACATTTTGAAATTTGAAATTTGATTTGTGAAAAGTAAACGAAAAACAGAAAAAGGAAAAATAACAGAAAGAGAAAAAGGGGGGCAAAGAAAAAAAAAACTCACATAAGAGAAAAGGGTTATGCTTGTTTTTGCATGGAGAAAATGGCAGAACACGTGTTGATGTTTCTCTTTAATCCGAATCGCAATCCATTTCCATTATAAATCAACATTGAAATTGTAACTAACTTGAGAGCCTACAGAGGCGAAGAGAATGAACGGGGTGTTGAAAGATGAGCAGCTTCATACATAATTCGTATAATTAGGTACGTTCGGAAGTCGATTTGATTTTTGCATTACAGACAACGTACAATTATATGCCATGATTAGTTCTATTCATTGGAATTTGGCTCCTCTTTTTTATGTTTTGTTTAATTAGATTTACAAGTCTTGTAGAAGATCTGCTGATTTCGTGATTCGATGTCTATAATTGGTTCATCTATCTAGGATTGCATGAAATTTAAATTTGATTAATCAATTTTCTGAAATCTGAAGTATAAAGATTTCTTGGTTTGTTGCTAATTTTGCGCTTGCATTGCTGTACTGAAAATCTGGAGATTTGGGTTTTAATTTGATATACTGGGCTGTAATCAGTAATGCTTACTTTTACTGGCGCCACTCTTGGAAATGATTATCAGGCAGCATAGGACAATTGAAGAGAACTCTGTTCTTTTTTTTTTTTCTCGTACATGTAGAATTTTTCCTACACAGTTACTTATTTTTTGTCATAACAAAAGAAAATATGTATAAATTTCTCAAAGATGTCCCTTTTGTTCAGTGTTCATGCTATTTATCTGATTCTGTGAAATATATCTTTTACAATCTTGTTGGCGATCACGAGGCTGGTATTTCCGATATGTTTTTGCTTCAATGGAGTCACTGATTGATAGCGTGTGGAATTTCATGGATCAAGTTGGTTTCTTAGTTCTCAGTGTAGTTATTAGTAAAATGAACCTCTGTACAAACTGTTACCGAAGAGATGAAATTCCTTTAGGACTGTCCTTGAAGAAGCTTGTTCAAATTTACAGAAGCTTCTCGCCAGTTACTAATGATTAAAGAGAAGGGACCTTTTCGTATTTGGAATTGGCAGATAATAATCCATTGAAGTTTTTGCATTGTTCTAAGAGGGAATTCTGTCATTGTTATTTCATGTTTACTCATCTCATTTCATGTGCCTACCCAGTGAGAAAAAGGGAAATTGTTTGTGATCCGTATAATCTTGTTCAGAATATATAAAAAACATCTAATACTCAAAGGATAACTTTGACTAAATGAACTATAGTTAGAAAATATTAATCAAATCAAATTCTATAATATGATGTTTCTAGTGATGGATAGGGTGAGACCAGTGCATGTGAGGCAGAAGAATAGTCAGTCAAACACGATAAATAGTGGTTCTCCATCATCAACGACATCCCCGATGCATCGCCATTCGCGCACAGCTTCTGCAGGCATTGCCAATATGAAGAGACCGCAGAATACAAAAGCTGCTGCCCAGAGGCTTGCTCAGGTTATGGCACATCAACCGGCTGATGATGATGAAGAGGAGGATGACCT
>CAVNYN010283326.1:0-13406 GCA_963692815.1 Nyctanthes arbor-tristis | reverse complement strand
CTCTCTTTCTCTACCCAAGCGATGTGGGATTGAGGCTGTCACAATCACCCCACCTAAGGGGGCCCAACGTCCTCGTTGGCC
This sequence comes from Nyctanthes arbor-tristis, assembly GCA_963692815.1. NCBI lineage: Eukaryota > Viridiplantae > Streptophyta > Magnoliopsida > Lamiales > Oleaceae > Nyctanthes > Nyctanthes arbor-tristis. The sequence goes on along the minus strand of CAVNYN010283326.1, from coordinate 13,325 downwards.
ACACTTCTGGTTGGGCTCTGCTCTGATACCATCTGTAACGACCCGCTCCACTTTGACATGATATTGTCCGCTTTAGGCCTAGCCCACACGGTTTTGCTCTTGGGCTCTCACCCAAAAGGCCTCATGTCAGATGGAGTGGGTCTCTTGGCATATAAACTGGTCTCTCTTTCTCTACCCAAGCGATGTGGGATTGAGGCTGTCACAATAATTATGAATATAAATTATTGAGAAGGAATTTGGATGGTTATATACAGTGTGAATGACTTTAAATTATAAGAATTGTAATTAGTAGATTATTTTCCCTAAAATTTATGTGTATCAAAATAGATTAAATTATTAATTAAACAGGGGCTAAATTTATTAATTAAACCGGGGGCAAACATAGAAACGAAAAATTAGATATACGCTTGATCTAGCAACGGGATTATCTTTTTGGGACGGCCTAACATGAAATAATGAACTATCTTTTTTAGACGGACTTAGTAATAAATTGGGACCTTAAAGCTCACGTATGAATTCTTAATTGGTGTCGAGCACCGAATTCAGTACTCATAGGTTTTCTCAGTCAATATAATACGGAAATTTAGAAAAAGGTGCTAAGCTTTCAATATGGACAATTGCCAAGATTATTACAAAACCAAAAATCAAGTCATACTTGAAATTTTAAAAAAATTCATTATAATCAAATACTACTTTCGCTCCAAAAAGATGCTCCAATTTTCCTTGTTTGTCTATCTCAAAATATGGTCCAGTTTTCTTTTTAAATAATAGTTGAAATATTAGTTGTCTTATATGTCATATTCAATGTGTATAGTTATTAAAAAATAGAATTATTAAAGTGGAATAACTAATAAATGAAAGAATATAACAGTAAAATAATATTAAAATTTACTTTTCTAATATTATTAAATAAATTTTTCTTAATCTACGTGAAAAAAATATGACTATCTTTTTGAGACGAAAATGGTAGTATTTTCATTGTCTTATCACTATACATCACTACCGATGGCTTGGCGACACCGTCAGTGATCACCGACAGTTTATCTCTCCGTCAGAAATGCCTGATGGATTGAGGTCTACCGTTGGTAATTACCGATGACCTGACACTGTCGTCGGTGATTCCCGATGTCTTTTTCTAGCTGGTTTTTAGCCCATCGGAAATCTTTAGCAATTTTCTTAGCCAAAACGTACAATTGTTTTTAACAAGGATATATCATTTTAACAAGTAATAAGATGAATGTGTGTTAAAAATTTATGAAATTTAATTTTCCGTAATTTATTTTTTAGAATTACACTATGAGTTATATTTTATATATGTGTGCTCTTCCGATCTCATAAAATTACATATGTCAAACATATAATATATCATATAACATGTAATCTAAATATCTTCTTATCTAAAGATTTAAGTAAAGTGAAATAAGGCTTTTAAAGAAAAAAAGTAGTGAAATAAAACCTTCAGTGATACAAAAGTTTTAGATCGGAAGAGCAATGTTTGAAAATAAAAAATACTTTGACATAAGTTACTTTTTTTGAAAAAATTATCACATGCATGAAAATTCAAGAACACATGTATGAAAATATAAGTATCTTAATCACTGTCATATAAAATTTGAATATACGGTTAAAATTATAATTTTGGAAATTTGCAACTTGTAAATGACACTACAAATTCTAATTATATATGTCTAAAATTTCAAATTTAAAAATTTTATATGTAGCAAAAACTTAAAATAATAAGCATAGATAGATAATGCACAGTGTTAAGTATTTTATCTACAATTTATGTATACATATATTTATTTATGTATATATATATACATATATGTTATATTTTTACTTATATTTTTTGTTGAAAAAAGTATTTATTTTCTAAATTACAAAACCTATATGAATATATGTTATATATATTAAGAACAAACTTAAGCCATAAGAAGCAGCGGCCTAGCGGTTGAGACTTTGCCACCCAACCCCAAAATTGGGAGTTCAAACCACCTCCCATGCAAAATGGTGAAATAATATTGATTAATTAATTATCCATATGGGTCGGATTGGGCAACCAGGTGGGCTAGAAGGTCAGAATAGTTGTCGAGTCGGATTCTCAGGTGGATTTTTTTTAATATTAATATTTATTACATTAATAAATTACCAACGGCGGGAAATGGCCGTCAGTGATAACCGACAAGCTTATCACCGACGGAATTTTCTGATCACCATTTCTCGTTGGTAACTTAAGTTTCCGACGGAATTTTATGGCGTGTTTTTTTGTAGTGCTAACCTTTGAATTACCATTAACTTTGATCTAGCGCCGTAATAACGCTAAATGCCTATGTGTGGCACCACATCACTAACTGATTAAAAAAAAAACAATAAATCTACTAGTACATATAATATTTACTTGATCTTTTGCATACATGTATGTGATCATGTGATAGCATTTGATTTGAATTTGATGTGATATATAAGAAAATGAGATCCTAATAACTGTCTTATGTGTAAAAAAATTAGAAAAATTCTAGTTGGACAAATGAGTGGACAAAAAGAGTGACAAAATGGAGATGTGGCACATGTGATAATCATTAATGAAAAAGTAATGTGATGTGTTAAAAAATAAGATGATGCCATGTGTCAATTTTATTTAAGTTTTTGTATCTTATTTTGTTTAAGTAACAAAACTCAAAAAATTAAGTAAATTATTACCAAACCCTCGCCGCAAATGCCACCACCGTCTCAAAACCAATCGTCAATACTACTGCATCGCAACCAACCATTTTTCAAAAGTTATATTGTCACCACCAGCCACACATCCGCCAGGCCACCCTCAAAACCAACTTAGAGCATCTTCAATGGGAGGGTGCATTGTAGATGTAGAGGAGAGAGATAGAGAGAAGATGATTATTTTAAGTAAAGAGGAATAAAAAGAGGTGTAGAGAAAAAAAAAGGAAAAATGAAAAAGAAGAGAGAGATGGAGATAAATTCAAATGATAAAATAGTAGTTGATTGGGTGAATGAGAGTGTCTATTTGTGGACCTTACATGGGACTCGAGGGAGGAAAAGTGAGGAAAAATAGTGTAAATGAGATAAAAGTGATAAAAGAAAATGAAAATAGATAAAATTACGAGACTTATAAATTTTTTTGTGTCCTCACACTCAAATGGAATAGACCTAGTCCAAAAAAAATGACATTGAAAATGCTCTTAGTTGTCATAAAACCATCACTCCAACGCAACCACAGGTCCACAGCCGACAAACCAACACAAAAAAATACATGACGAGAATAATGATATCTATCACCACCCCATACAACAACATTTTTGCATTATATATATAAAAAAAAATGATTCCAATTATAAATAAGGTGACATACAATTGGTTTATATATTTCTGAACTTCAACTAATTATGGTGATGATCACCATTATCATTGAATCATTACAAGAACAAATGGGGAAGCGTTGCCTATGTTCTCGATGCAGGAGAAGATCTTGATAAAAGACACTGATCTCTATTAATTCCTATTAATTTAGGAATTAATAGCTTGTAGTTGGTGGTGGAACCTGTAATGCTTGTAGCAATCTAGTATCTCTAATGCAAAGTCAAAATGGAATGTCTAAGTTGATAGAGACAGATAAAAAAAAAGAGAAAATTTGAGTGAAAGATAGAAAAATGAAGAAAAAGAGAGGGAAATATAAAAAGGAGGAGATAGATAAAGAGAAATTTAAAATAATATAATAATAAAATAATAGTGAAGAGAGTGAAGAGGAACATAGATATTATGACCAGGCACTTCACACGATGAAGAAAATGTAGAGAAAAGGGGGGTAATAGGGATTAAAGTTACCATAAGAAAATAGGAAACATAAATGACCTATCTTTTTCTTTTTTTTCTTTTTTTGGGTCTCATGTCGGACTTTGAACCATGACTTTGCCCATTGAAAATACTCTAATTTATTGCACCAATTAATCAGCATTTATAATTACCTTTGACCCATGGAGATTTAATAACCCTTATAAACAATAAATGCATGAGACTGACGAGTCGGTACATTTGATCTCTATATATTCATCAATATGCGAAAGTTTCAATTAGAAAACAGTAGTTTTGCAGGGCGCCAGAAAGAATCGTAATGGAGAGTAGTCGGCGTACAATTTATTTCATGGTGATTATGATGATGTTGACTTTTGTGAGTTTTGTTATTTCCTCCCCGGCTATTTACACTTGTTGGGGAGGATGTTACAATCACTCCTTCCTTGTAAATCGAACGACAAATCCTTTGGAAACGTTATCAAGTTATTGGAATTGTCTAAACAACTGCATGCCGCGTTCTGCTGCAGAATATCAGTACTACTGCCAAGTTGGTTGCTTTTTGAAACGTTGTAGTTTTGCTAGTTATGGTAAGACGATCCTTCTCTGTCAAGTCTCATCTATCTTTTTTTTTTTTAAAAAAAAAGAAGCACGGACCTACATTGTTTCCTGACGAGTAGTCAATTGACAATTGGGAACTTAATTGGTGTTTAAATAGCAAGTACTTGTTTCCCTTATCATTATTATTATTTTATTTTATTATTACTAGTTTTTTCACCTGTGTGATACACAGGAAGAATAATTTAAAATAATCTAACTTACTATAACAGTTTGAGAAATTAGATGCCCACACATGTAAGTAAGAAAAAAAAAGATAAAAAACTTGATGTCGTAGTATAGTGTCATATATTTGTGTAAAAAGAAAATTACATAGACGGATAGTTCCTTCTTTTAATTTTATTTTTTAAAATTTTTAAATATTAATAGTAATATTTTATTTTATTTTTTTTGTAAGCATCGTTTTATTTTATTTTATATTTTTCATATGATATAAATAATAAATAGATAAAGATTAACAACTATATTATCTTTGTTTGTGTGCGTTAGACCCTTGTAGTATGATGATATCTTAATCAACTTTCAAAACTTTAAATAAATCCTCTCTTGATTACTGGATTTTCATGAAAATGAAAGGAAGAGTTAAAAAAATGAATATAAGATAATTGAAGATATAATTATGAAGATAAGATAGAATTATAAAGATGAGATAACTCAAAACTTTTGAAGATAACTCAAATAGAAAATTAAAAAAATAAATATAAAAAGCATTTATCGCACCTATTACCACATTTGGAAACAAAAATACCAAATTATCCCTAATTTTAAGAAAAATGACGGGAAAACTATGGCAAAATTGTACCATAGCTCTTTTCATGTAATTAATATATAAATTATAAATAAGTAGATAAAGGGGGAGAGGGGTTGATGATGTTTTGGAAGGAAATGGACGGAATATTTGTAAGATGCAGATAAGTGAGGTTTCTTGAAGATTTTTGTAAAGAAATTGAAGGAATATACATAGACAGTTACCCTTAATCATGCAATAATAACCCGAGAAATGATAAGGCACCATATGTATGACATGATTATAGTGTCATACGCCCGTGTAGCATATTTAGGTACATGTCATGTGTGCTTAAATATATCTGAATACTTCATGTTGGCATATCACACTGTAATGTTGCCATACAAATTACAACGAATCCTACCTAGCACATCCTTGAGCAATATGATGAGACAAGTAGTGTAAAATTTCCATTGGTCTTCTTGTGATACATCTTCACTGCCAGTTATGAACTACTTTACTAATCAAAACACGATTTTCTTTGGTTCCTAATATGGTAATTTGATGTTTTTTACATGGTAGATGGTGCACTAATAGAGAAATGCTTCGCGAAATGCTCTGACATTTGCAAGGTTATGAAATTTCGTATCTTGGGCATAATTTTATTCTTGTGTGTGGTTATATCGGTAAAGTTAATCTCCGTCAAATTTATCCCAAACCAAAGCACATTCCTTTGAAGTGTGTTTTTTTCTACATGGCAGGAGATCATTTAATGAAGAGACGCCTCCAGATTCATGCTGAAACATGCAAGGTTTAGGACAGTGTAATGTGATCCATGTTTCTAGTAATATATACCTTGTTTTTGTAGCAAATAAATGGCATTAAGAATTTTGTTCTAACATGAAAATGAAGTCTCTTTGTGAGTTATTCACCTAATCTGTTTTCATTTCTCTATTTGTCCTCACATGATATTTAAATGTACTAATACAAGGGTGGGAATGTTACCTTAAAAATATGCTATAGAATCGAAGAAACTTATTAATTGTTGACGTCAGATTTTGACTTTGACTCAACAAACAAATTTGTTTATGCGAGAAACTTATATTTGAATTGCTTTGAAAATGCGAGAGCTATGAAGAGTTTGGTGAGTTTATGAAGAAAATTTAAGAGAGGAGTAAACACAAAAGAGACAGAGATTTGTTTTTAGGGGAGCTGAATTAATGCTCGAGGCTTTTCCACTCTTATTTATAGTATTCATTTTAGATCGGAAGAGCACAAGTATTTAATGCTTAGTCAATAAAAGGCTTTACAAGTACCATTAGTTGTAGTAAAGTATCAACTTTTTTGACTAATTGCTAGCTAAATGACTATACGAAAAGAACAAGTGCCGACTTTACATTTAATGCAATAGTCTTATCAGCTTTAAGTGATAAGATGTGCAAGTGGGCATGCAAGTTACCTCACAGCTAGCATTGTTAGAGGTTGGTTTAGTACGACCTTACGAACTAGATGATGATACAGACCTGTGATTGACCTTATCGTTGCCAGGTCATTAGGTCGCTTGATAGAGCAGGTCATGTAGGCCCTACCGTAAAGATCCACTTAACTATTGAGAAAGATCTACTGACTTGTTGACCTGACAGCCACATTAATCATGTCATTTAAAATAGTGAAAAAAAAAATGTTAGAAAAGCACTAAATAAATTTGAGGTAAAACAACATAAAACAAATAGAGAGACCAATTAGTGATATTGATGCAATATACATGCCTAGACAAAAAACTTTTGAATGCTATATTTCAAGGCGATGTATTCAAAAACCTACATTGTTCTCGAACTCACGTTAGACATTACATTTTAGAAGCACGAGAACTCCAAGCTACACCAACTCAGAATCTTTTACAGTATGTATATTTAATACAATTCATTTTGAGAATTTCGAGTGTTTACCAAAACATGGTTAAAGCTCATATTCTCCTCAAAAAAAGGAACCTCAACAGGAAGACTCATTCTGCACGGACGGATAGCATGTGAGTTTTTTCACGTCCTTAGTTGAGGATTTTAATTTCCACTCTAACAACAGTTTTGAGGATTTTAATTTCAACTCTAACAATAGTTTTTCTATAGTGTCCCTTGAATACTATTTATAGAGTCTAAACTATAATGTGACAATTGTCTATTGGACACATTGAGGGAGAATGAGGTCATTATCTTCCAATATGTCCAATAGATACTTGTCACATCTTAGTTTGGACTACATAAATGATTTTCAATATAGACTATAGAAAAATCTACTAACAATCCTTTATCTTATGTTAATGCTTTTAAAAAAAAAAAATAGTTATTAAAAGATGCATTTTATTGAATTCACAAAGTTGAGCGTGAGGAAACTTAAATTCGCTCCGCAACCAATTAAATTGAATTATATTATAGTTTAAATTAAATGTCAAATTTACATTACGTGGCAGTACAGAAAAGTGAAAAGATCGGAAGATGAGACGCGTGTATAAAGAAAAATTTCCAAATTAAGTTTCATCTAACTTTTTTGTCATTATACGAACATATCACTACTATATATTCTCACATGATATGAATTTAAATTTTAAGTATTATAGGATGGAATTGAACTAATTGGACGGTGTCCACTTTAATGATAAAACTAGATTTTTTTTCATTCGCGCGTTATACAGGTAGCGTTACAGTGTACATTCATATCAAAATTGACGTATAAATGTGTGAACATCATATCGTAAGTAAAGTATAATATACTAGTTGTATTGTATAAAATTACGAATTGATATGCGAATTACAAATCACCATGAGATATTTGTAGTAAAATGCTTGAGTGGCTGAGTTCATAATTCCAGTCTCCTTCAAACACGCCATGCAAATTCACATGTCTAATATATATAAAGTTGTAATAATTAACAATCAAATAAACGTTAATTTCACAAATCGTCCCCAACCTTTCAGTTTAGTCTTGATTTCGTCTCCAACCTTTGTTTTGTCACCCCACAATTCCCAACCTTTGTGATGCACAAATCGTCTCCTTTTACACTATTCCACCAAAATTTAAACAAAAAGACGATTATACCCCCTTACACTTTTTAATTTTTTTTTTTAAAAAATGATTGAAAATAATAAAAAACTTAAAAGCCAACCCACCCACCCCAGCCCAGCCCACCCCACCCCACCCCACGTCCCCCTTCCTCCTTCGCTCTACAGTCGGAACTCCGGTAGCCACGATATGGGGAGAATCCCCCCACTTTGCTGCCGGAAATGGCAGCGAAATAGGGGGGATTCTCTCCCCTATTTGTGCTATTTCTGGTAGCACAAATGCTGCCGAAAATGGCAACAAAATTACTACCATTTTCGGCAACATATGCTACCAAAATGGGGTGATCTTGGCAACAAAATAGGGGGATTCTCCCCCTCTATTTGTGCTGCTCAGGCAGCATTTGCAGCCAAAAATGGGGGAAGAATAGCAGTGAAACAGGGGGATTCTCTCCCATTTGTACTGTTCTGGCAGCACAAATGCTGCTGGAAATAGTAGCAAAATTGCGGCCATTTCCTGCAGCATTTGCGACTAAAATGGGGGGAAGGGGAGAATCCTCCCCATTTCGCTGCTGGGCAGTGCTGCTCTGGCAGCACAAATACTGCTGAAAATGGCAGCATTTCCGACAGCATTTGGGAGGGATTCTCCCTCCATTTCTACCCATATTGCTGCCATTTTTGGCAGTATTTGCGCTACCGAAGCAGCACAAATGGAGGGGATTCCTCTCCCATTTTGGCCCCAAATGCTGCCGGAGCAGCACAAATAGGGGAGAATGCCCCCATTTTGTTAGCCAGAGTTTCTGCTATGGCGACAGGCCGCCGGAATTCCGGCAAAGGGGGGAGAGGGACATGGGGTGGGGTAGGGTGAGGTGTTTGTAAATTTTTTATTATTTTCAATCATTTGTTCAAAAAAATTTTAAAAGTTTAAAGGAGGTATAATCGTTTTTTTATTAAAATTTTGTTCGAATAGTATAAAAAGGGACAATTTGTGCATATTTATCAAAAATTGGGGGCCGTAGGGTGACAAAACAAAGGTTGGGGACGAAATCGAGACTAAACTGAAAGGTTATGGACGATTTGTGAAATTAACCCGTCAAATAATTAGGGATGAAAATTTGACCCATCGACCCATAAACTAATAAGATTGACCCGCCCTTAATATGATTGGCCCGCTACGCGTAATTGAGGAAAAAGGACGGGTATGGGGCTACATTGTCTGCCCATCCGTGAGTCCAAGCAAGTGCAAGGCAGGTTGGACCCGCGCCCATAAACCTGTGACCCACTAAGTATTTTTTTATTTTTAATAAATTTAATTCTAAAATGTGTAAAAATTATTAAAGATGACAATTTGACCCATCGAACTATAAATCCATGGCAATTTTTTTACTATATTATTTTTTCGAAAAGATTTTTCTATGGAATTTAGAGAATCATGTTATTATACTAGTTAATGTTGGAAGCTTCAAAATTCTAAATAAAGGCTTTGTTTTATTTTATGTTCATCCCTTAATAGTGCGTTGCACATAACATTCATTGAAAGAGGAAAAAATTTATGAGTTCTTTTGTGGGTCATAGTGGCGTCCCACCACACCCCATGACATGACCCGTCTTGACTCGCCGTATGAATTCGTAGGTTTAGGGTGGGTCTGGGGCGACTTTGAGACTCGTGGGGTAACCCGCGTCATTGCCATCCTTACAAATAATCATATCATAATTAACTATTGCAACTATGAATTTAACCTCTCCCTCGTGCGTTATACAGAAATACTAATTTTCAAAAAAATTAATAATAATGAATAATAAAATATTAGATATATACGTATCATCGAATTTGTATAACAAAAATAATAAATATACAATTTTGATTTAGTATTAAACGCGTTAAACTAATGTTTTATTAATACTATATTAATAGTTATCTGATTATGTACTCGATTAATACTTTACTGTATTTTATGTTCAAATCATTTAACTTATTTAATATTATTAGTTAACAGTCTAATAATACGTATCGGGCATCTACATACCCGTATTCACTCGATGCCCTTTTGAATAAAAATTTACATACTCACAAGAAACTACCCTCCCGACCTACTCTTTTTAAAAGTAAAATTCAAAATTGATAGTTATAATTAGAATATTAAATAGGAATATATTTGTGAAGAAATGCAAATTAGATTTTTTAATATAAAAGAAGACCACATATCTGGGAAATCCTAAAAAGGAAAATGAGACTAGATAATCAGAACGGAGAGAGTAATATTTTTGTGCAGTTCTTTTTCTTCTTGTGGATTTTATATCTCTCTCTCTACAACGTTTTCGCTAAAATTCATTGTTATCTTCGTCAAATTAAAATATCGATAAATTAGTATTCAACCAGTACATTGCACAGAGAGATAAATTCTCAATGTTTCATATAAAAAAATCATTACATAAATTACAAAAAACTATGAATGGTTACAATAATAATTAAATTAAATGAAATAACAACATGAATTTAATCGATATTTTATAGGCTTCACATCTATGGTAAAAAGACTAAAAAAATAAATTATTTGCATAATCTGCAATATAATCGTTGCAACATAAATGATATAGAGGCAAAAATTAAAAAAATAGTCACAAAGATTTTCAAGTTACGTCATAGATGTCAAGAAAATAAATCTAGTCATATTATTAGGACAGAATTACATTATGTATTTTTATCTGTTGGCGTGACGCAAATAAATAGATTTTTATTGAACAAAAAAAAGAGAATAAATCAGTTGGTTTACTCCAAATTATTTTGAACTAAGTTAATGCCAGATAATTAGTTTATAATGCCAGAGAACTGTAAAAGCGAGAAATATTTTCTAATTGCACCAGAAAAAATTACAATTATGCCCAACAGCTGTGGTATTATATTTCCATTTACCTGATTAACTTATTTTGAAATAGGTTTCCAATTTAACCTGAAGTAAATTTTAGTTTTTATATTATCAAAGACTCTGGGGAAAAAATTTGAAAATCAAACAAACATAAAATAAATAGATAAATAGGGATAATGCCAGACAATTACTTTATAATGTCCTTATTTTTGAATAATTCAGTGGCAAAAAGCATAATTCTGAAAAATTCTGAAAAATTCTAATCTATAAGAAATTGAACAGTTACTCGCTGTTAAATTTACATCGGTAGAAGATGATAAAAAATTGTAAAAACTCATAATTATATATAAATGCTAAGAAAATAGAAATGAACAAAGTAAAATAAAAAGGGAATATAGAAAACTAACAAACTAATCTAAAGTATTGAAAACTCATGATGAATATCCGAATAAGAAAAGTTTAAATTTTAAAACTCGAAACTAGGTTTATAAGTTTTCTCTTTTTTTTTTTTAATTTCGTTTTAATGTAAGTGTTCCTTTTTTGCACTCTCTAGATTAGTGGGTTAATTTTACGCTGGCAAAACTTGTATATTGACAAAAATACACTAATTCCAAATTATTCTATACTCAGAATACCTTCAATAAGAAACCCGATCATGGAGATCAATAGTAGCCGAGTTTTAATTTCTTTAACAAAAAAAGGTTTTTCTTTTATTTACAGATCTAGAGTTTTATACATCGCGAGTAGCAACGTAAAATTTTTATACACAATATTTTAAAAAAGTTTATCCAATTGGAATAACAATGAGGAAAAATACTTAAAACTTCTTGCCCCGTGCCCTGTAACAACCGCGTCACGATGCACATATATATAATCATTACACCTGTATGTATGAAAGTATCACATAAAGTGTCCTGATTTCGAGAAAATTTGATCCAACTTTACGATTTTCCTGCAATTTAGTACGCTAAATAATAATAATAATAATCATATAAATAGTAATAATAGAAAAGTGACATTTTTTTAGAGTTTGTTTTCCATAGATTCAAGGACTCTAAGAAAGGAAATTTTGAAAATTATATGAAGATAAAATTTTGCGAATTTAGAAGGAAGGAATTACGGGAATGAATTTTGAAAATTATAAGAAGACAAAAATTTAGAAGGATTGGGATAACGGATAAGTGTAACTCAACCCAATCAAGTGTGCAAGATCATGATGACGTCAGTAAAATTATAGACGGGAAAATTGCAATTAAGTATATAATCTAATTGAAAACTCTTGTATTATATATTATATGTGGCACGCCCCCGCGAATATCTTATATTAATTTAACAAATTTTGTAGCAGAAGCTTTAATTCAAACAGTGGGGACAGAACAATCAAATTTATCTTATCTTACAGAGTTTAACAGACAAAGCTAATTATATAAGCTAACAAATCATTAAACTTTTAAAGAAAACATTAAAACTAAGTTTTTCAAGAAATATAAAAATACAAGAAATTGTATTAATAAATATATTTCATTGATTACTAAGGTATGCCAAATCATTAAAGAATTTTCACAGTGAGAAGTAGAGTTCAAATCAATATAAAGATTATAACTCACTCTTTTCTTATATGTTATAAGATGTAACAATATATATACTATGAAACTATTAAATTCATAGTAGCTTCAAAGGCATATTTACACTACATGCACAACTCTACTCCATTTCACGAGCACGATCCAACTCTTGGCTTGCCTTACTTTTCAGATGTTACAGCTTCAATCATCTATAAAAATTGTACTAAAGAAGGGAATGAGTACAAAGTACTGAGTGAGTAACAAAAGCCTTTGATTTAACTTTTATTTGAAAGATTTATTTTTCAGAAAATCATTCCATGCACAAAACTTTTCAATGCACAGATGGACCCTATTACTAGTTAAATTACTACCCGTGGTGCGCGCAAAAAATCATATCAATTCAATCATGGCTATATACAATTAAGTGGATCCACATTTGAATCCCGGTTGACCCCTACCAGAATTTCAAACAGATTAATACAGATACAGAGCAGATACCACACTAATCGTCGCCCATCTCGGTATCATTAGATGACTCCTAGTGTGGCAACAGAGCATTGCAGAACAGATACAGAACGGGTAGAGCAACTAGTGATTCAAAATGCAATATATCAATTTTTCTTTTCAATGCATCAGAATCCATGTTCATTGCTTTAATCAAATACATACTTAGCATTTCAAAACATCATCA
>CAVNYN010283325.1:0-39739 GCA_963692815.1 Nyctanthes arbor-tristis | reverse complement strand
ACAATTTTTCAGCAAAATTCACGTATCAAGGTTGGTGTGATTTATTTCTCTCCCACGTCTACTGGGTATCCCTTACCAATAGATAGATACACAAGCAATACACACAAATGTACATACACACAGATCCATACCCACACATATACTACATACATTGACACGCCTAAACCATCCACACCACGGCACTCCCGTCGCCACTGCCTCACCGCCGGTAAGCTGGTAGTGGCCGCGCCGACCCCCCACGGCACCACCATCACCCCTCTGCACCGCCGTTGGCGGTGGTTTACGGCCACGCCAGAAAATCCAATACCACCATCATCTCCCTCACGCAGAAAAAAGATGTATATTTACACGACGCTCTTCCGATCTCCCAAGAATTCCTAGATTCACATACACACACACGACTACCCTTCGCCCTCAGTCGAATCCCCGTCGGTAAACTCATGACCGTCGGAACCGCGACCGAATCCACCTCCATTCCTGCGACCCTTTTGCCGAGCCTCAGCCACCGCAACCTCCTCTGCCCAAGCCACATCCTCCGCACCCCCTCTCGGTCCCCTAAGTCATGACCGAAAATCCGAGCCCAAAACGTCGCCCGAGCCACCCACTCTGCAAACCCAACTCTCGGTTGACTCCCCAAACCGGTAGTCTAGCCCGACCACGGCCCCCTGCCAGCCCCCACTCACGACCCAAGTCGTGAATCCAAGCCCTTGGCCAGTCACGAATCTCGATCGAGCTAGTCCCGGTCACCTTCCCTCACCCTCTTTCGTCTCTCGCCGAAGTCCTACCGCCAGCGTCAGTCTCAACCAGCGCAAGTAGCACACACGCACGCACGCACCACCCACCCTTCCTCTGTGTTTTGTGGTTTTAGGATCGGTTCAGGGAGAGGGTCGAGAGAATTGGGGTTATATTTGTCAATTTTGCACTCAAGGTCCCTAGGTTTCCAGAAATTCTGAAATTCAGCCCCCATATTTTCAGATTTAATTATGTCAGTCCCAATACTTTCAGTTTAGCCAAATAGGGACTCTAACTTTCAGTTTCGTGAATTCAGCCGTTAACTTTATCATCTACCTTTTCAGTGCTGATCCTAAACTATTTAAAAGATCCAATTTAGTCCATAAAGTTTATTTCCCTTTTTATAAAGTATTATTTCCTTCATACTAAAATAGTTTATTTTATTTTCACTAGACGAGGCGCGAAGAGCAATAGACGGGTAGATTTCTCTCAAAGTAGCTCAACTCACAAGCTTAAGGTAGACTCTAAATTTATAAAATGTTTTCTTAAAGTATTGCGCATTATTAATTGATTTATGTGATAAATGTTATGTGAAAATATGTGACTACAAGAAAGTTTGCATATTATTATATGCTTAAGAAAGAATGCGTATATGCTTAAGATCTCTTTATGATACGCGTATCTACTTTAATGCATAAGAACGAGAATATCTATTCTCTAAGACAAGACAAGATCCTTCCAAGGAAGAAAGAAAGAATTGTTTGCATGTTTACATGTTATGTTTATTGTGTGAATTGATTAATATGCGCTAGAGTCTACTGAGTATATTTTTATACTCATTCTTTCAAACTAACACTTCAGGTTCTGGAGCCGGTGGTGAGACGACGGACGAAGACTACTAGAAACATAACTTGGAATTTATATTAAATGTTTTCTAGGATTTCACATTATTCCTTTATTTGACTGTTAAGACTCTACTTGTTTTCAGACAAGATTCGTTGTTATTCATTAATAAGATTTTCCGCATCTAATTATTTTGTTATGAGTTTCGCATTTTAAGTAATTTTTAAAGATCAGTTAGCGACCCAAGTTTCTTAAATTTGGGGCGTTACATCAGCCTTCCAAGCACATAGACTCTTAAAACAAAGTCATTTGGGATTTTGGGTTAGCTTACATCAAGTTAAGGCTGAAAATTCCGTCTCACCTTCAGCTTTGCCTATAGTTGAAGAATATATGGACGTATTTCCTGATGAATTACTTGGATTACCCCCAGATCGTGAGGCCGAATTCGGTATTGAGGTATATCCTGATACTGAGCCAATTTCCAAAGCTCCGTATCGTATGTCACCAACTGAGTTAAAGGAGCTTCGAACCTAATTGGACGAACTACTCAATAAAGGCTTCATCTGACCAAGTACATCTCCATGGGGTGCACCTACTCTATTCGTAAAGAAACAGGATAGATCTATGCGGATGTGTATTGATTATTGCGGGTTAAATAAGGTTACAATAAAGAACAAGTACCCGCTCCCACGTATTGATGACTTATTGGATCAACTTAAAGGGTTAGCAATTTTTTCTAAAATTGACTTACGATCCGGGTACTATCAATTAAAAATAGAAGAGGAGGATATTCACAAGTCCGCCTTTAGTACAAGGTATGGACATTTTGAATTTTTGGTTATGCCCTTTGGCTTAACAAATGCTCCTGCGGCTTTTATGGATCTTATGAATTGAGTATTCAAGGAATATTTGGATAAATTTGTGATCGTGTTTATTGATGATATATTGATTTATTCAAAGTCTCGAGAAGAACACATCAAGCACTTACATTTGGTTTTACAAACTTTGAGAGAAAAACAATTATACGCAAAATTCTCAAAATGTGAATTTTGGACCGAGAAAGTGATTTTCCTTGGTCATGTTGTGGATCAAAAAGGGATTTTGGTTGACCCAAGCAAGGTAGAAGCTGTAATAAATTGGCCACAACCTAGGACTCCTACAGAAGTACGAAGTTTTTTGGGATTGGCTGGGTTCTACAGGAGATTTGTCAAGGACTTTTCAAAAATTGCAGTTGCTCTTACACGGTTAACCAAGAAAAATGTGCAGTTCAAGTGGACAGAGGACTGTCCGGCTAACCACAGCCCCCATCCTTACCATTCCTGAGGAAGGTGGTAAGTTCAATATTTATAGTGATGCATCCAAGAATGGACTCGGATGTGTGCTGATGCAAAATGACAGAGTCGTGGCTTATGCCTCTAGACAATTAAAGCCTTATGAAAAGAGTTATCCCACCCACGACTTAGAACTAGCTGTTATATTATTTGCCTTGAAAGTTTGGCGACACTACCTCTATGGAGCAAAGTGTGAAATTTATACGGATCATAAAAGCTTGAAGTATTTCTTTACCCAGAAAGAGCTAAACATGCGGCAACGAAGATGGCTTGAATTGGTAAAAGATTATATTGCACAATCAATTACCACCCACGAAAGGTAAATGTGGTAGCCGATGCTTTAAGTCGGAAAGCCATCATAAATGAAAAGAAACCTAAGGAGTTGCAGCGGGAAATTTAAAAATTTGAGTTAGAAATCTTGCCAAATGGGGGTGCAAAGCTGAGAGCTATGACTGTAAAACCGGCATTAATGGAGCAGATTAAAAAAGGGCAAGAGACTGACTCATTTGCTGAGAAGATACGGGACAATCTGAATAGTGGAAAAGAATCCATTTATAATATATCAAGCTAAGGGCTATTGAGATACAAAGATAGAGTGTATGTACCAGAAACAGGCAAAAAAAAGGGGAATGTGTTTTGGAAGAGGCGCATAGTAGACCGTACACTCTACATCCGGGTTCCACAAAAATGTATCTTGATATAAAGAATTTATATTGGTGGTCCAACATGAAGCGACATATTGCAGAGTTTGTCGCTAAATGCCTCACATGTCAACAAGTCAAAGCAGAACATCAACAACTAGCAGGGACATTACAACCATTGGAGATTCCCAAGTGGAAATGGAAGAAAATAACAATGGACTTTGTTAGTGGATTACCAAGAGTCATCAAAGGATATGATGCTATAAGGGTAATTGTTGACCATCTAACAAAGTCAGCACACTTCATACCCATTAAAATGACATTTAAACTGGAGCAACTGGCCGAGTTGTATATTCGGAAAATCGTAAGATTACATGGTATTCCAGTTTCCATTACTTTGGTTTGAGACCCACGATTTCTATCCCGATTTTGGAAAGAAGTTCATCAAACTTTGGGGACACGATTAAATTTTAGTACGGCTTTCCATCCCCAAACTGATGGTCAATACGAACGAACCATCCAAACCCTTGAAGGTATGCTCCGAGCATGTACTTTGGAATTTCCACAAAAATGGGATGATTATTTATTGTTGGCGGAGTTTTCATACAACAATAGCTACCATTCCTCAATTCAAATGGCACCGTATGAAGTATTATATGGCAGAAAATGCAGATCGCCATTGTACTGGAATGAAGTAGGAGAAAGGAAAATAATCAATTCAGAGATGATGGAAGGAATGATCAAAGTGGTTGATACAATAAAGGAAAAGTTAAAAGCCGTACAAGACCATCAGAAAAGTGACGTGGATCAAAGACGATGGTTATTGGAATTTGAGATTGGAGATCAAGTATTTGTCAAAATATCTCCAATAAAGCAACTCTTCCGCTTCAGGAAAAGAGGCAAATTGACTCTTCGGTACTTTGGGCCATTTGAAATAACAAGAAGAATAGGAGAGGTGGCCTATGAATTGAAATTGCCCAAAAACATGAGTTAGATTCATCTGGTGTTCCATATCTCAACCTTAAGAAAATATATGCCAGATCCTTCTCATGTACTTTCAGAAACACCTTTTGACATACAACCTGACTTAACCTTGGAGGAACGACCCGTGAAAATCTTGATGCGGGAGACAAAAAATTGCGCAATAAAGAAGTACCCCTCGTTCGCGTATTTTGGAAAAGTGAAATCTTGGAAGAGAAAATGTGGGAACAAGAAAATGATATGAGAAAACAGTATCCCGAGTTATTTACAGGTAATTCTGAATTTCGAAGAGGAAATTCTTTTAATGGGGTAGATTGTAACATCCCGTGTAATTTCTCTATTCTAATAGTGACATCTTCGGAATAATAATTGCTTTTGATATTCAACTATAAGTAATTGGTGAGTAAATCTTCTAATTTGATGACTAGTCGAAAATATAAGGACTCACTTATATAGTACAATACGTAAGGGGGTTGATCAAGAAATAAAAGGGAAAAATCTAATACACTTGTATCGAATGGGCATTTCCAACATGGATTGAATCTTTAACCCGCAATTGGCATCTTGAGTTACAAGAAATAATTCTTATCCCTCCAATTTAACTCATTGTTATAGGACAAGTGGGAGCCTTTTCATTGGTGCAACTCAAAAGCCTTTAGAAAACAAAAAGGAAAATTTGTCCATAAATTGTGCATGGTTTTGAACATTCTCAAAAAACCTTCAAAAGCTCTCTTTTATCTCTTCAAATACGGTTTAGTTCATATACATATAGAACCCACATTCTAAAGGCTATTTTGCTTGGATATACTAAGGAATTGAAGGTGTTTTGCCACTTACTAACATTCACTCAACTTTAAAGATATAAGAAAACAAGGTGAGTAATTTATTACTTTGGTTTACTTGCATGCATAAGTTTCAAATAAGTTTAAACCAAAGGTATGTGTTTTGGATATTGTTAAAATGTTTTCTTGCATAAGAAGTGCTAGAGTCCCTCTACCCATTTTGTATTGTTTGCTTTGCTTTGATCCATGCTAATTGCTATAGATTAATGAAAGATTGGAAATCCGGTAAAAGCTAACCAGAAATTGTTATAAATCTATTGAGATGCCACTACCATGTTGGTATTTGAAAGACAATGAGGCGCCATGGGTAGTAGGAACTTCTAGTATTTGGGCCCTAGAATGCATTCAAAAGGTTTGTGCATCTTAATGTTCTTAAGTTTGTAACATGAAATTTTTATAACCCTTTGGTAAACCGAAATAATGTATTACTCACGGGTATTCTATACTCACTTTGTATGTGTTTAACCTTTTATAGATGATCCATCGAAGGATCATTGAAAGGAAGGCCGAGGAGTGGAGGTTGTCGCACGATGCAAGCCAAATTATGCATGTGATCGAGATAGACATTTGGGCTTATTACGAGGATGAGCCAATGTTTGTAATGTATTTGCGAACCTCATACAAGTTGATATATTTTGTGCCTACTCCCTCAATCTTTTGCACCATGAAGATCGGAAGAGCGTCGGCCTATGTTTCTTATTTAATTAAATAAGAGTTAATGATAGGAGTAAGTCAAGTATATGTAAGGGAACTTAAATAACTAAATAAAACTTGACTTGTATGGTAACTATATAATGAAAGCTTTTGCAACAAGATTGGGAGTCCCATTTTCACATATAAAGGCCTCCCAAGCTTGTGCTCGGTTATATAATATATAAAGTTGCTTTTGCTTAGCGTATGTCTTATTTTTTTCATATAAATACTACAACTTTAAATGAATTGAAGATGCAAGCAACACCACGTCATCTAAGGAACAAAAGAGAATTGATTGACAAGGCGTGCCCCTCGATTTTGACAAGAGTTGTAATTTGTATTTAAAACGCTTCCGGCATATTGATTAAGTAACGTAATAGTAACCACATGGATTCATTGAGGGGTTTGACAGTATTGCTTGGGATTTTTATACTACTAAGAAAAAAAGTGAAACTATGAAAGCATGAAAACAGGTAGTTAATGTAGGATACAAATCTTGAGATATGGTGAAAAGTGCATGATCACGGTTTTCTTTTGAGTGCAATAGGAAGATCAATATCAGTAGGAGGCTCAAAATTACCTATCTCAAGAGAAGATTCTTGGATGCTCGGATCTATCATCGGTTTAGAGTCATTTGGTGCCTCAGGGGTGAAGTCTTCACTGTCCTTTGGTTTGGCCCTCCGTGAATAAATTAACATCTCTTTATTTTGCATTCCAGCATGTCCCTCTAAGTTGGATTTTCCTCCTATAAATGGAATATTAGAGTGGATAGTGATTTCAGTGTTAGGTTTTGGAAAAGACTTAGAAAGATCAAGTTCGAAGTCCAAAAAATGGTCATCACTTCCCTTCTACCTTGAGAAGAGAATTATTCTAGAGATAAGATGTGTTTTCAAAGAATGTTACATCAAGGCTAACAAAGACTTTCTTTGTGGATAAATTGTAAGTAACACTTGTAGCCTTTTTAGTGGAAGAGTATCCAATAAAGACACATCTGATTGCCTTTGGATCTAATTTACTCTATTTATGAAAATGGACATGAACAAATGCACTACAACCAAATACTCTGAGAGGCATATTTGAGATTTGGTTAGAGGAAGGGAAGTATTTCTGGAGTTTTCCAAGAGGTGCTTCAAATGCATGGAAATGACTCAACATTCTATTGATGAGAAAAGTAGATGTTATAATAGCATCTCCCTAGAAGGTTTTTGACATAGTGGTAAACATAAAGGCTCCAGTAACTTAAGATGTGTCGATTGTTTCTTTCAGCCACTCCATCTTTGTTAGAGAGTGGACTTTGGCGAATTATCCCATGTAGTTTGAGGTAATTCCCTAAAACGGCATTGAAATATTCAGTACCATTATGTGTTCTAAATTTTGAATTTGTGCTTGAAACTGTGTTTGGATGATTCCATGAAATTCAACCAAAGTGTTATAGACATGACCTAACACACTCAAGTGTGATAATCAATGAATGTGACAAACCACTTTGTGTAAGTGTGACTAGGAAAACGAGATGGACCCCAAAAATCATTGTGAATAGGAGTAAATGGTTTGGTAGGTTTGTATTTGGACATAGGGAAATTATACATGTTGCTGGTTGGACAATCATAGAATTCACACTGAAACTTAGAGAATGATTTATTAGAAATAATATCAGGAAACAAATGTTTCATATACTGAAAATTGGGATGTTCCATTCTAAAATGCCATAACATTATTCCACTCTCTTTAGACACAGTTGCCATAACAAATGTTGTAGATTGACATTGTTCATACACTTGGGCTTTATCAAGGTAGTAAAAACCATCACACTTTTTAGCACTGCCAATCATCTTTCCTGATAATAGGTCTTGCAATATACAATGGGTCGAAAAGAATGTAACTAAGCAATTCGAATTTTTTGTCAATTTACTATTAGATAAGAGATTGCAATAATGAATTTGAAAATGAAGGACAAATTTTAAAATTAAAGGCTCAGATAATTTTACACTTCTTTTTCCAGAAATCATCTACGGTGCGCCTAGGTTTGCGACATTGGTCACAATAGGAATGCCCTTTTTGTTTTGGACTTTTTGAAGGATAGTTGTGTTAAGAGAAAACTGAAATATATATATATGTATTTATTGGGGAGCATTCTTGGAACAAATAACAATAACTTTGACAAATGATCTTTATCGTTGGCTCGTTCTAATCTAATGGTCAATATTCATTCCTTCTTATCTAACTAAAACCCAAACACCTGCATCCAAACACATATGCAAGCCCAATTTTCTAAAATCTCTGAAATTATCGTCACCAGCTCCTCTCAAGCCGTCCTTCGGCCATACCGTCCTCTCCTCTGCTCATACTGCTAATCTTGCTTTTGGAGTTAACAAGCTTAATAGTTTTT
Organism: Nyctanthes arbor-tristis; assembly: GCA_963692815.1. NCBI lineage: Eukaryota > Viridiplantae > Streptophyta > Magnoliopsida > Lamiales > Oleaceae > Nyctanthes > Nyctanthes arbor-tristis. The sequence goes on along the minus strand of CAVNYN010283325.1, from coordinate 31,287 downwards.
TATTCTTTCCAACATCAATTTGTGAAAAAAAATATGAGAAGCGGTGACAGAATAAGTATTGCAAACTGCAATCCGATTTATAATTCTCGTGTGAATTTACAATCAAAATATTGGACTCTGGAATTTTTGTGCAATATATTGGGTTAGTTTTAGTCTATTCAATTCTAGCTTTGATACAATTTATTGTTTGATAGTCTAAAATCTATAATTTTTAGAACCAGTATTTAGGGTTTGATCTCAAGTCCAAATAAAGAAAAAGGATAAATTGAGTATAGGAAATCCTTTTTCTTTTTAATTTTTATTATTGTTCTTTGACATACTGTGAAGGATGAATTAGTAGAGAAAAATAGCAATGCAAACTCTAATTGTACATAAACGTTTGATGTGCTCTTTTGTATAATTTCTGCTAGTATAATCTTTAAGAACTTTGATGTGTACAAAAAGCTTTTTGATTTGGTAATAAACTAATATCTTACTTTCTTCAGGAGGTTCTTGCTAGGGATGCAAATGAATGTGATGCTTCTAGATCCTTGTCTCAACCTAATGACTCTGTATCATCAATACAAAGCCCTTACATTGGAATGAAATTTAAGACGTCAGAAGAAGCAAGAGCTTATTTTGAGGATTTTCGATGACAAAATGGGTTTTGGATTCGTACTAGAACTACAGCCAAAACACGTCGTCGTTTGGATGAAGTTACTTTTATTAAATTTGTGTGCTCTCACGAACGTAAATGCTATGAAAAGAAGATTGTTAATGGATCATCAGAAATAGAGAGTTCTAAAAATAATGACTTGAAAAAGAAAAGAAGTTGCTCAACAGTTAAAGGTGGATGTAATGCTAACATGTGCATCTCATATCATATTGATGTTGGCCAGTGGATTATAACAGTATTTGAGGATGATCAAAATCATAAATTTGTTTCACCACTTAAAAAGATTAAAATGAGGTCAAACAGAATCATGCCTCATTCAGCAAAAGATCTCTGTGAAGCATTCAAAAATGAGAATTTAAAAGTGGCTAAAGTTGTCTCAATTCTTGGTGGTGATACCATTGGTTTTAGTGGGAGAGATTGCTATAACCACTTGAGGTGTGAAAGATGTAAAAAGTTAGAAGTAGGGGATGCACAGTGTGTCCTTACATTGTTTCAAAAGAAGAGGCAGAAAATCCCCAATTTTATTATACAATATAGTGTGATGAAGATGGAAGAGCAACCAACTTCTTTTGGGTGGATGCAAGGTCTCGTATGTCATATCAATGTTTTGGCGATGTTGTTACATTTGGTACAACCTATAGGACAAAAAAATATGATTTACCATTTGCTCCATTTACTGACATGAACCATCATTATCAATCTATACAATTTGGTTGTGCACTCTTACAAGACGAGACAGAGGTAACATTTGAATGGTTATTTCAAATACGCATCACCGTCTATGTCTTTGGCATATCATGAAAAAGTTTGGTGAAAAGTTATCGCACATATACTTTAAGAAGTCAAAGTTCAAGAGAGATATGAAAAGCTGCATACATTATACATATAAAGTTGATGACTTTGACAAAAAATGGAAGGATATCATTGTGAAGTATGTTTTGGAAAGCAACAAATGGCTTCATGATTTATTTGCAACTCATGAAAGCTGGGTTCCGATATATAATCGTGGACTATTTTTTGCAGGGATGAATACTACCAGACAGAGTGAAGGTATTAACTCATTTTTTGACAGCTTTGTTACCCCTCAAACTAACCTTAGTGAGTTCGTTCTTAAGTATGATAAACTTTAGCTTCAATTGTGAGAAGGGAAAATGATGAGGACTTTGAATCTGAACATAAGTATCGGATTGTAAAAGATGCTTTACTCTTAAAGCATGCATCAAGAGTTTACAGTGGAACATTTTTGAGAAATTCAAAGAAGAATGGAAGAAAGCCAATAATTATAGGGTTGAAGAAGTGAAATATGATTGTGGGACATATATAGTAAAACATAGAAGTTCTTAGTAAGCTTTAATTTGCAAAATCATGAAGGAAAATGTGAATGTCAATATTTTGAGTTTATGGGAACTGTTTGTGGGCATATACTTAAAGTTTTTGTTCGTGAAGATATTGATGTGTTGCCTTCTCATTTTATAAAAGAGAGGTGGATGCATGGAGCAAATAAATTTAGAAGCACAGATTTGGACAAGATTGTAAGTAATAGTGGTGATGAAAACACAAAGGCATTAAGACTTGGTCATATGTGTAGAAATGCTACTCAACTAGCTTTTCATGCTGCAGAAACAAATAAACGATATCAGTTGTATATGCAAGCCATTGATGAATTGTCATAGAAGATTTATAAGTTAAATTTTGAAAAAAGTTCTCACGCTGAAGCTTGTCTAAATGAATTAGATATTCCTAAAGAGAAGAGTTCTGAGTTTATACTAACTAATCTCAATGTTTCAATCACAAAAGGAAGGAAGAAACATGAGAAAGTTAAAGAACATGTTGCAAATGGGAGGTTGAAATCAAGTATGTAAAGCATTAGGCCATGACACAAGAATATGTCCAGAGAACCCAAAGAAAAATAGAAATGACTTAATCATTTCCAAAGAATCATGACAAATAAGTTTTTCATCTATTTTCCCTTTTTTCCTGGTTATTGTTACCTTTTTTTCAAATGTAAAAAATGTAAGATTGACTTAACCTATTTTTTGCGTAGAAAGGAACAACAAATGAAAATGATGCTGTTCATTTTGATGGTGGCAATAAAAGTTCAAGGATCGTACTTTAAAGGTTTAGCATGCTGCAAAGAGAGCAACCTAGTGCGTAAATGAAACAAATAATAGGAGCAATTAATTTACTCAAAGTTTGCATTACGTTCTTGAATATTTTCATTAGACATGAATGGTTAAAGTCTAACTCACCAGATACAACAGTCAACACCCACTATTAAACCATGATTTAACTAAGTTGATAGTTGATAGTTGATATTGATTTAACTTCATTTCATTGTTACTATAGATTGTAGTGTAATGAATGATGTAAAAACAAAGTTAGGAGATTAGAATAGTGTAATATATGCTGTAAAAAAAAGTTTTGTGGATCGGTTGGTGGATCGAAATCTTGATCCTATCTGATCTGTAATCCACTTCAAACTGCTCCAATCTTAAGTTGTGGATCATACAGTCATAATTTTGTAAATTTTTCATGGGGTAAAATGGGTTGGCCCTTATGCGCCCTGATCTGATCTGTTGCCATGCCTAGATACGACTAATTTCTAGTAATTTGCCCAAAAGTCAAAGGCGGTATTGAATTTTTTTGAGAGAGATGACATGGGGTTTTTATTGATTTCACTATGTCTCAAAAAACTTCTGTGCAAATGACCATTAACTAGAATTTTAGGGAATAAATTAAATTAGATATTATATAAAATACAAAATTACTAAAATGTTCCCCATAGATAGAAAAAAGCAATTACAATTTCTGAGTAGTTGCCCTTGCAGCTGTATTTAATTAGGGAAATCGTGTGCTCTTCCGATCTTCTAAATAAACTTGATTTAAGATTATCAAAAGTAATTAATCAAAATAAATTTAGTTTAAAATAATTGAAAGTAATTAATCTAAATAAACTTAGAGTGTGTTTGATTAGAAATATTTTCCATGGAAAATGTCAAATTCTTGAAAAGTTTTCCACCTTTGTGCATTTGATTGACAAATGAAAATGGAATTGAAATTCCATGGTACAATCTTTTTAAGCATAGTTTTCCACATTTTCCTGGATAATCAATTCCTACCTCCTCCTAAGTAAAATGTTTTCCATGAAGGTTGGAAAATATTTTCTTTTCTATCTTTCCGTATCAAACGCACTCTTAGATTATTTAGTTTTCTATGTTACTATAAGGACAAACTATTATGGTAGAATTTATAAAATCTTCTATTATATGTTAAAGTTTTTTCTTTAATTATTATATTTAATTCTTCTATTTTTTTCTTCTAGATCAAAAATAAATTTATGTCTTCTAGGTATAGATGCACTAAAAATTGGACACGACGCTCTTCCGATCTTTAGGGGGTTCTCTAGATGTTTTTAATTCTCTACTTAGTATTTGGTAAAATAGTCTTAAAAATTCTCTTTGATTTTTAGTTGGAGAGATATTTGAACTCTTAGTTTACTAAACTCATTACCATAAACTCATCTAGATTAACAAAAACTTCTTCAGACTTGAAATAAAAAGGTGAATATGTAAACTGTAAACAACTTATGTATTAAAGACGATATGTAATCTACCATTTATAATTAGCAATACTTCTTTCTAAATATGGGTCCATCACACTTCTTTGTAAATTTGTTTTTAAAAGATTTTTGACCAAAAATATTTTGGTTATTGTTGGTGGACATAGCTAGACACCCTGCTTTCTGTGTTCCTTTTACGCTCCCACCCACTCCCACAATGGCAATTAACTTACTTATGGGTATTTCTAGGCAACCAACAACACTTCAAAATATTCTAGCACAACTCAGTTCCTACCTGTGAGTGTCTTCTTTAAAAACAATTTTATAAAGAATAATTCATGAACCCATATATAAAGAGAATATTCTTAATTACATAGTGGCTTCACATATATCTATAGGAAATATTTAGTTATTCATACCTTTTAGTTTGATGATCTGCTAACAGTTTGATCTTCTTGTGCTATTCTTTTTTCCTTTTGATCTCTTCTGCTTGTACTATGTTCTTTTTTCTTTTGTAGTAATAGGATAGAGATATATTAAGTGTAGAGAGGAAAAGATTAAACACACTACAAGAAACAGGAGTTATAGCGGCAATATTTTGCGACGACGTCAAATGTCGTTGCTATAACGTTGGCTACAGTGGCGATTTTAAGTCGCCGCAGCAGTCATCACCTTATACCAGTGACATCATAATGTCGTCGTTGTAGGATTTATCTACAGAGACGACAAGTGATGTCGTCACTGTATATTAGTATCTATAGAGGTGACGTGTAAAAGTCGTCGCTATATTTCTTGATCTAAAACGACGACCCATAAATATCGTCTTTATATGATTGGCGGGAAAATTTCAAGCCTTTGTTCTTGTATTTAGCGACGGAAAATCGTTGTTATGGGGAAGATATTCGTCACTATAGTTATAATAATCTATATAATATATATTATAAAAGCAAGGCAATAACCAAAGGTCAAGCTAATCCAGTTGGTGAAGTACCATGTCTTTGTATTCAAGGTGCTGGGTTCCACTCCTCACATGGGCAAATAATATTTAATTAAACACGGATGGAAAAGGACCGGGCTATGGGGCTGGGCTAGGCTGGACTGGGGTTGGGTTGGGTTGGGTGGGGTGGGGTGGGGTGAGTGGGTTGGGGTGGGGGTCGGTTTAAATTTTTTTTTTATGACTGAAACCTATCGATCATACAACCGCGGTTGTGTTACCTCTATTGGGTGGCTCTTAGATTGTGGCGACACGAGTCGCCGCTATGGATCTACTACCGCGAGTTTTTAGCCACGACATTTGCAGGCGACTTTGTCGCTGCTATCACACATTTTCGACAATATATACACATTTTGCGACGATGCGAGTCGCAGCTATTGAGCTTATTCCTTGTAGTGACAGAGACTTTTATTGAGATAATTTTTTTGGCACAAAAATAATGATGATTGTCATGAGGAATATCTTCTCTTTCATACAAGAAAGTTTACATTGAAATATGAAATTCCAAACTTCTAAACTTTCTTAACTCTATCTATTGTTTTTTTTCAAATGGTACAAATTTTGAGGCTAATATTTCACATACTTTCACTTTGTTGTCTTCCTTGGTTGGATTCTTTTTTATGCTGAAGCTTTAATTGCACTAACTCCACAGTTTTTTTGCTTGTAGATAGATAGATGACTTCGGTTGCATTCTGGATAAGTTTAACACATATTTTTGTCTTCATGTAGCTATTAGCTAATTGATGCATAGATCCTATATACACATGCTCGTGTTTCCTTTTATTTTTATTCTTATAAGTAGGCTTCTTCTTCGCAACACTCTGGTAAATCTCCACATAGCTTGCACTGGTGGCCGACTTCTGCTTCCATTAGTTGGTGTACGTGTGCTCTTCCGATCTATTTTTGCTTAGATCCAGATTACATACTAGTATATTCACAATATATTCTCTTAACTTCCATAGTTGGTCATTATTTTGTCTCATACATGCCATACTATAAACTCGTATTTTTCAATCATTTGAGTTGTAGACCCAAACATTGGTTCCTTGAGCTAGTTCTCTTTTAATTCTGTATACATCACTCTAAAAGATAGAACTCTTTTTTCTGGAATAAATCTCATATGGCTTTCTTTATCAAATCCTCTTACTCTAGACTCTCCTACTATGGCTTTGCTAGTAACTCCAATCTTAGCAATGTGCTCTGCTCTTAAATATACTTCTCCAATAAATTTTGGTATAGCTGAGTAAAATCTGATATAGATCATTTCTACTTTAGTAATCCCAAAAAATGTTTTGATAGCTGTTTTGATAGGATTTAGGAGTAATGACACTTATTTTATATCTCTCTGCCTGGGTAGATGTATTGAATAAGACATTGGTCAAAAGACCTCTTACTGTTTTTGGGTCTACTCCTAGTAATATAATGGCTTTGTTGATATTCTGATGACTAATAGTTCTTAGCCAATCTCATTCTTCCACGTACGTCAAATAGTCTGTAGCTTCTTTGTTGTTATTTCCTTCCTTGATAGCTCTTTTGCTAGTTTCTTAGTTACTTCTAAAAAAGTCTCCTTAGTACTGTAGTTTTGTCATTAGCTTTCTCTTCTTTGGAAGACTCTTCAATAACTAGAGATTTAGATTGTGCTTCTCTCACACATTTGAGAGGTACTTTTTTAGATAGATATTTCTGTAAATAAGATTATACCTCTTCCTTGTACATTTCTACAATGGATGTCACCTTTGATTTGTAATATTCAAGTTCTGCACTCAGCTAGTTTACTTGAGCCATGCATGATGCTAGATTGTTATATAGATTCATATGGCTGACATTAATTCTTCCAATAGCTATATTCATCTCTTCTAACTTGTTGTATATTTCCTCGATTACAATTCTACTTGCCATCTTATTAATCTTTTATTTGTTATAGTAGGTTCTATTTCTTTTGTAAGCCAATATTTTACTTGTGTATTATCAGTTCTAATTTTGAATTTTGTTATTACTACAAATAATTTGAACTTTCTAATTGCCATTTTAACAGCTAATAATTCTTTTTCATTAATATGATAGTTAACTTGTGTTGGTGTGAATCAGGGGCGTAGCCAGGAATTATAGAAGGGGGAACCGAAACTTGACGAAACTGAACAACCCCTAGCCGAAATACAAAAAAAAAAAATCTTTAAAAATATTTTAAAGGGTGAAAAAAAAGAGATTTTTTCGAAAATGGGAGTAGCCGGGGATCGGGGTGGCCTCCCCCCAGCTACGCCCATGGTGTGTATGTACTACTAGTATATTGTGCAATTCTTTCTTTAGTTTCCTTTGGATACTTATTATTTCACTTCTTTTGTTTATTTTTATATCTAATTCTACACAAGTTTCCATTGTATATATATCTCCAAAGTAATCTTGTATTTGAACTGGGTTATTAGTTATGTTTAATTCTAAATTACCTATTATTCTTTCTTTTAGATAGGACACAGTTGCTCCGGTGTCTATTAGTACCTTTTGTTCTTTTCATATTTCATTAGTATTTAATTCTATTATTATTTCAAATTGTTTTGTGTCATTATTTTTGGATAAATTTATTTTTGCTATTTTTGTTATGGCTAGTTTTTTTAAATCATTTCTTTTTATGCTAGGTCTTCTTTCTCTAAAACTATTCCTTTTCATACTAATTGATCTTCTTCCAAATTGTATATTTGAGTCCTGTAAGTTAGGTAATTGTCTTGTATGAGCAAAATTCATACTTATATCTTTTGGTATAGTCATTCTTGGATATTCTCTTGCTGTTTTGAATTCTAATAGATTCTTAAATATTGGTTCTATCATATGAGTTTCTTTAACATTTTTACATTTTATTTTTTATTTACTTGTAAAAGCGTATATATTGTTCTTATTGTTGGACTCATGGTTTTACTTGCAGGCTTCGTGTCTGTTCCACTTAGTTTATAATATAATGTTAACACTTTATCTATTTCTCTTAGTTTATAATATAATGTTAACACTTTATTTTTATTTTGCTCTATCATGTTTATACTAAAATTTGGTTTTATTGTAAATTTTACATTTTGGTATATTTAATTTCCTGTTACTATTCCTATTAATGCATCTTATACTGAGCTTGTTATTCTATCATCCATTATATAAAATTCTATAGGTGTATCTATTCCTTTGTTAAAGTAAGAGTTTGCTGTTATTTGAATTGCTCCCAAATATGTATTTGTTATTTTTCTCTGTAGTTCAAGATTCAATTGATTTAATTCTTGTCTTATGATTTCTTCACTTATAATAGGTATTAAAGTGTTTCCTGTTGTATTTTCTATATCTATTCGTGCTTCATATGCTCCTTCTTTATCTTTCTGCCAGAATGATAAATTAAATATCTCTTTTGGTTCTATATATAATCTTGATTTTAATATTTTTTTTTTCAAATTTCTTTGGATTAAATATTAACTTTTTATTACTATTTTCTTCATTTTCTTCTACTTGGTAACTACACTTTGTTTCATTTTCTTCTCTCATCATGTTTATATAGAAGTATTCTTCTTCTTCAGTTTCTTCTTCACTATATTCACTTTAAGAGGATTCTAATTCCATTATTGTATTTATTAATTCTTCTTCTTCTATTTCATATAATTCTTCATTTTCAGAAATATCTTTTCATTCTTTTTCTTATTCTATGGGTATTAATTTGTAATTGTCTCTTTCAATTAGAGATATATACATTATATTTTTCTTTTTATCTTTCTTAGGACATTCAGGTGATATATGTCTCATTTCTCCACATATGTAAGATTTACATTTCTTGGGATTTTTTGGACATGTTTTTGTTTTATTTTCTATTCTTCATAAATATCTTTTATATGGTTTTCTATATCTTTTAAATGTTTTCTTATAGGGTTTTTTGAATTTCTTTTTCTTGTAAAATTTTCATTTTCTATATGGTTTAAATGTCTAACATTCCCATTGAGTTGGTTTATATTGTAATTTATCACAACATAATTTTTTATATGCTTTATGATATTTTAACGTGTTATTAGCTTGTAGACATTTTTCTTATTGTTTTTGCTCTATAAATTGGATTTTTGCTCCTAGAGTATCATTTTCTTCTGGTATTCCTAGTCCTATAAATTCTTTATATAATTCTAAGTTTTGTGAATTGGGTAATTTAAAAAATATTATGTTCATAAATTCATATGCTCCTTCTGCAATTGTGTATCTTGATTTCTTATAATATTCTCTAAATATACACGCATATTGTTTAAAATAACATATGTCACATATTATTAGATTAGCAAGTAAGTACCTATTTCTTTTTTTTTTTTAATCTTCTATTGTGTTAGTATTTATTACTAGTGTATATTCTCTTTTTTTTTTTTTGAAGAAGTATATTCTCTTCTTAAAACTTCTTCATGTCTACTTAGTATTTGTTCATATTTCATCTTGGTCATTTCCTCTTACCATTGTTTTAAGTTCTTCACTACCATTTTCCCACTATCTTGCTGTGATTCCTATGAATGTATTTTCTTAGATTAACTGAAATTGTCTTCCTATTAATTCTCTGATGTGTGCTAGCATTGCCATAGATTTCACACATAATTCTAGCTCATGGTCTATATCTTGTACACATCCTAGGTCTGTCCATTTCCCTTCTGGATTACTTTGGGTTTCCATACTTCTCCAGGGTGTATATTGAGTAGGGTTGGTGTTGTGGTGAAAATTTAATTGAAGAATGTTTTTGATCTTGTCGTTGTGGCATATAAACATCTGGTCTATTTGTCACATTTGTTCTACTTGTTATATTACTCGCCATTTTTCTTGATTAATTTGATTTGTTCCAGGTGGTGGTTGTCCTATGGGGGTTTGTTGTCCCATAGTTGTTGATGGTTGTCCTGAAGGTATTATAGTTTGATTCATATTTATTTATTTCAATTTTAAATTCTTAATTTTTTTGCATATTCTTCTTTTGTTAGGTTTTTCATGAATTTTTCCATTTGTTCTTTTAGCACATTAATTCCTAATTTAGTTAAAGCTTTTAATTCTTTTTCAGTTATTATTCTTAGGTTTCCCTTTTTCCACTTCTTCATATATTTTTGTTAAGTTTTGTTTATAATATCTAAATTTTTCTCTTTATTTTCTAACCTTTTTGGTATTATGTTTTCTTTTATATTTTCTTCTTTATAATTTTTATCATATTAATTTGTTCTAATTTATGGTTTTTAATTAAATTTTTTCTCATAGCTCTTATACCAATTTTAGGTTGATTAAGAATTTTTATTTCTGAGGTTAATTATGCAATTGTTTAATTTAATTATGTAGTTTAATTTCTTAATCTTAATTTCAAAGCAGAATTATAGTTTTAATGAGAAAAGGGTAAGAATGTAATTTCATTATTCTAATCACACAAAATTTTTGTAACCTTTCTCTTTTAAATAAAAAACTTTGCTGACTTGCCTTTTTAACTAAAACTTCCTTAAGACAATGCAGACGCATTTATTGTGTATTTGCACTTAATGCCACACTCACAGGTACTCCCTCCATCCGGTCCCACTAAAATATATAACTACTATCTTCGTCTCACAGAGATAGTTAAATTCCTATTTTTACAAAAATTAAGAAATGTACATTTAATAGTTTTAAAAAAGCAGGTTTAACATCACTTTTCGACTATATAATTTCATTTATTAATTATTTCACTTTAATTATTATATTTTATTTATAACAATGCACAGTAAATAATGGCATAGGTTGCACTGAAAAAAAGTAAACAAAGAGATATAAAAAAACTAATATTTCAACTAAATCTTTAGAAAAAAAGTGGCCTATAATTTGGATGAATGAATAAAGAAAATTAGACTATCTTTGTAGGAGGAGGTAGTATATATTTTCACGTAAATTAAGAAAACATATTGAATATGGTTAGGATTATAAACCTTTTTATGTTATTCTTATTCTACCCTTACACTAAATGGCTCTAAATTTGTTAAATCATCTTGAAATTGTTTGTTAGGGGTTGAAATGTGTTGTTTCCTCTATTCTACAAAGATAGCCCGATAAGTATTTTCACCCAGATTAAGAAACAGTGATTAATATAGTTGAAGCACTAAATTTTACCTGAATTTTACGTTGTTTGAAGATCATTTCAATGTATAGGTAGCTGACGTGGAGTAATAGTTTAACAAGATAAATTAATTAAGAGCATATATTGAAATGAGTAATTAGAACATTCTCAATGTGGTAGGTTGAGTATCTTTTAGGACCAAAAAAAATAGTGTACCTAATTATATTTTCCCTCCTCCTCCCCATAGCTTTCTAGGAAAGACTTCCATTTCTCTGTCTACTTGCCTAGATCTGAACAAAGAGTACAAAAAGATCACAGAGAAAACAAAACAAGATATAATTTTAAAAATTGCTATGGGTATTAACAAGATTATTGTTATTGACAACATTGATTCATTTGTGATTAGCATTTTTCTAATGATTTGCAGCCATGATTATCTTTTTTATAATGCCTTGTCAAATCAAAACATGAAGAAGAAATTTGTGAAGGAAACTTCGCCAAATCAAGATAAGTTACCCGCTGGAAAACGGCCGCGCTAATTGGTGGCAGCTGGCAAGACAAAGTGGTGTGCCTAAGAGCATCCACATTAGTATTGTTAAATTTAACTATCCACATAAGCAATAAAGTAGGATTTTAGTATTTGTTAAGTATCAAATAAGAGCGTCCGCATTAGTGTGTTAAACTAGGTTGTTAGTGAAATTGTTAGCTAACAACTCAAAAAAATAGTTACATTTGTGATGTTAAAAGAGTTATTAAAAGAATCCTTTTTGGTTAGTTGTTAATTTTGTTGGTAACTTTAACAATAATTTTAACAGATCGGAAGAATTTAATACTTTTGAAAAAATCTTTTTTTATATATTTAATAAAGTTTGACCAATAACTTTTGACAATAGTGGGGGGCTTCTGTGAATTTTAGTGATTTTATTTAATATATCCAATATGACACTTTAATTGTTGTTAAATTTAACTTGCCTATGTGGTATTTAACAACAACTTAAAATACACTTTTTACTTATGTGGATAGCTAAATATAACAACACCAATGTGGATACTTTAAGCATGTTAAATTTAGCTATTGACTTTTAAATACATTAGTAGTGTTAAATTAACCATTACAATCTAACTTTAAGTTAAAAGCGGGTCATGGCTAAATTGATTCAATCTATAATTAATATACAAAATAAAGAAAACAAAAAATGATTGGTTTATTAAAATTGTTGTTAACTTTAATGATAAAGTTAACAAGTTGTTAAAAAGATTTCTTTAAAAACTTCATTAACATCATAACATAGTTACATTTTTGAGTTGCTAACTAACAACCTCATTAACTACTTGATTTAATACCACCAATGTCCATGCTCTAATCTATATATTAATAAACAGAACTAAGTCTCGGTACCTTTTGTACCGTAATTTTTTTGTCTTTTTTGTTTGGTAAATCTTGTAGTAATTGTTCTTTAAAAAAAAAAAACACTTTGTTAAAGGGACTTAGAGAATATTTAAACATGTGACAATTGAGTTTAGCAACCAAGCTTTAACCACTTTACTCATTTTCTTTTTGTTAAAGTTTTTTACTAATAAATTAAAATATCAAATCTGAGAATAACTATTCCCTCTTGATTCATTCATTCAACATCTCCACTGTGTGCGTTGAAAATGTGGTGATTAACGGATATTTTTTTACATTTTTAGGATATTTGAAAATGTGGTGATTAACGGATATTTTTTTACCTATTTGACCCGAACCACCCTACCCCGTAATCAATTCAAACGGGTAGGGGCAGGGTTTGGAGGAGGGTTGGTAGAAATGGGTTGGGGGTAGAAGGGAGGCATATCTAACCAGAACATTTGATAATTATAGAGATGACAAATTTAAATTTGATAATACTGTACATTTGTCGTTGAACTTATGTTTTCAAATGTATTAAATGATGATAATAGATTTTTCTCATTATTATATAGGTACGAGAAATAAGATATAAGAATACATATTATCTTCTAAATGATCTTAAGCTTCATGATTACTACGATCTATTGATCTTAGTGATTCAATTAATGTATATTTGTATTTTTTATATTTTCTACAGAGGTGAAAATGTTGGAGATTTATTATACAACTATCCAATGATATATTTTAATAAGTTTTTTGTTGCACGGGTGGTGTAACTACTAGTAGTAGTACTAATAATAATCCATTAATATCTAAATCACGAGTTGTACTGTCTATAGACGCCGCAATTTTCCCGTCTTTTTTTCTGCCGTGTCTATAGCTACCGCACTCTTGTGGTAAATTGTAGGTTACCCCTGATTTTCCTTATATGTTATTTATTTTCCTATTTTAGACGCCTGCAAATTAGGTATTCAGTTTTCCTTATGTGCTATATTTTTTTTTGACCCTATTTTCATCGTTTCCTATTTTAGACGCCTACAAATTGGGGATTCCTTTTGTGTACCTTCAAATCTCCTCTCCTTATCCACTCCAGATCCTTCCCATTCTTTCAAATTACATTTTGCATATTCAAATTGGCTTACACATTAACTTCCTTAAATTATCTGATAAATTCGTAATGTCTTGAATTTCTAAACAGATAGTGAAACATTTCCCCCACTTTATTATTATGTTTCAAATATATATGCTTTACATTTTTTAATTATAATATTGGAAAAATAATCAATATAATAATGAACAAACAATAGACACCACCTAAATTGCATGTTATGTCTTTTTGAAAAGAGCATGTCCACTTTCTTTCCCATTGGTTTTTCATGCAAATGATGATTATTAGGGTGTGGTTGATTGCATAATTTTTCTATCTAAATTTCAATTTTTATGCTTTTAATTCACAAGTAGAAATGGAATTTAAATTCCATGGTACGAACTTTGTAAGCATAGTTTTTTCCATTTTATCTTTTCCATTTTCTCTATAAAACAATTCCCACCTCCGCTTGAAAATTTCGACATCTTATTTTTAGCCATCTCTTTATTTATATGTTATGGACAAATTATATTGGGATGATTTTTCTCAATAATTCAATTTTTGGTTATTTTTTCTTGGTTATTTGTTTTATTTTCTTTACGATGTCTTATTTTTAGACACGCTTTATTTATATAACAATAACAAATTAGATTCTAATACTCTTACTCAATAATTCACCTTTTATGGAACAATAATTTTTTTTAATGCCCTAGAAACAGAGTTTATTTTCACGAGTTCATTATAATGGTAAATGAATCAATATAATTCAGTATGATTAACATCTTTCCTATTCGGTCGAGTTAGTGTAGTGTGATCTGCAATATTTTGGCCCATGTTTTATTCTTTTAGATTGCGTTTTAGATTTTTTTGTTTATTTAATTAAGCTTATTCAATTAGAATAGCTCAAATTCCTATTGCAACATTTAATACTAATTTTTAGAACATAAAATTTTTCTGCAATCTAAATATGCATTGAGTACTTTAGTTATACCGTAACTATATTTTTCTTCAGATCTATTATTTTCATGAGATGTTAATAAACTTCATCTATTATGTTACTTTATACCGAAATACTTTTATTGTCGTAATACAAGTATTTATTGGCTCTTATTTTCTATTTTAATTGCCTTGATGAATAATCCTGCAAGATTATATTTTTTCGATCATAACTTTAGACAACATCCTTATTTCATTTATGTATGTCAACTAATCATACCATTTATGATTTTTTTGCAAACATCATTTTTGTCTTACTGATGAGATTAGTGGGTTACGTATATTAATACATGCATTAGGAAATACATACAAATAAGAAGATTACATAATTGTCAAGAATTTTTTGTGTCAATAATATTTTTTTATTCTTCTTCGTGATTTTGCTTTCATTAACATTGAAACCTATTCGTTTCGGCTAAGCAATCAGCGTGGGAGGTAAAAACCATTTTTGTGAGTTCGTATGTGCGCGCTACTCAATCTAAAACACATGCACAGATGTTTGATGATTTTGTGTCTTTTGAGTCCATGGCTTTTGCTACAAAATAGTAATATGCATGAACGTAATAACTAGGATGACATTGTAGATATTAGATGATTATTCAAAATGAAACATTTTGACATCTCTACTTTTAACTTTATATTATAATCTTTTATCCGTTCATCTACCTGTGCATCGCACGGGTGCTATACTAGTAATAATAATAATATTAATAATCAATTATTATTATCTAAATCAGTGGTAGTCTTCTACCCATTTTCCCGCCTAAACCTGGACCAATTAGATTTCTTTGCTGATGTTGTATTTAATATTTAGTTATTATCTAAATCAATGATAGTCTTCTTCCTGCCTGAACATGGACCAATTAGATTTCTCTGTTGATGTTATATTTAATATTTGTTTTCTTTCCTTAGTTTAGTATTTTTTTAATTTTTTAATGATATACTAGATTTTGACCCGTGTGTTACATGGGAAGATCCAGTTTAGATTATATAAGTCGAACTTATAATAATTTTTAGGAATTTCACAATGAGAAATTATAGGTAATTTTTTGCTATTAAATTAATTTTTTACTTTTGAAGAAATTTGGCTACTATAATGTAATTGAATTAATACATTTTATTTAATTTGTTTATCTTTCAATCATAGATCTTAGAGTGATAGATAGGATATTAATCATGCTTAAATGGTAAAAGTACAATTAAAAAAAAAGAGGATGAATGAAATGAGCTTAGATATTAATCACAGAGTTCCAGAAGGGAAGTAGATTACGTCAGGATTCTTCGATGAGTGTTGAGAAGAAAGGGAAGGGGAAGAATAAGATAATAACAAGAAATAAATCAGTAAGGAAAAAGTAGTATTTACAGAACCAATTACCAATGAAATAAGACAAATGGCAAAAATATCCTCACTTTCAGGAAAATAGACAGGAAAATTGCGGTCAAATTATAGCGCATCTCCTTTCATTTAATTAATATGTAGATTGGATTAATTTATTTACTATAAATAAATTCCAACGATGATTTTTTCCTTCATTTATGCAAATTCTATTTCTATATATAAGTAATAAACTCTTATTTTCATCGAATCTCCTAAATGTCTAATTTTCAGTTTCTATTCCGTCTATCATTATTTGAAAAACAAATTTCTATAACTTTCTATATCAATTTTTTATACCTTATGCTTATTTTTACTAATTTTATACCCGTGCGTTTCACGGAATAGAATAATTAGCAGAAAAACATGTGTGGTAATTTTAAAAACTAAATAATCACAATTTTATTGCATACTACTCACTCATATACATATCTTACTAACATATATAAACATAATCAAATTAAAATGTATAATATTTTCACTTAGCACAAAGTTAATTAAATTATCATTCATGAACAATACTTTTAAGTAATGAAAATGAGAATGAAGAATTTTTTTAACACAATTAATTTCATGTTGGGTATGGAAATCAAGAAAGTACGGAAAAGAGTGCATACGAAATTTATATAACTCCAAAATTACCCTACACTCACATTTTGTTTATGTATATTAGGTGCAGTTGATATCCATTTATCAGAATGAATTTTTTTTCCACATATTCATTCTCTACCACATATTTTTGAAAAAATTATTTTTCACATTTCCTCATATATACACTCTCTAAAGAAATCACTATTTCACTAAATCTATTCTAAAAAATTTAAAGTATACACTCTCCTATTACAAAAGGCAAAAAGGAAGCAACATTACAACAAAGAATAAATTATATATGATTTATCACTATCATTAATTTTTAACCAATTCCGCTCTAAAATGAATTAAGAGAATTTTTTATTTTTGTTCTAAATCATCAGCATTTTTTTTGTGAAACTGTCAAATATTATTACTATTATATCCCCTCAGCTTAAATTTTTATTCTAAATTTTTTTTATTTTTGTTCTAAATAATCACCATCATCGAATATTATAACTATCATATCCCTTCAACTTAAATTTTTACTAATATATATGTTTCCAGAAAAAATAATAAATTAAGTATATGTACTAAACATATAGTCATAAGTTTTATGACTTGTGGTTTATCATATTGAATTAATGTAAAAGTTTTGATACTGATTTAATTTAATTTTATTATTATACCATCAACCTCACGAGTACGCACTTAATTGAAATGAGAAAGAAGACCTAATAACCCAACACTTGAAAATTGTCTATTAGCTATTAGAATTTTGAAGAAATATTAAATCTTTGAAGACATCCTAAAAACGAATAGAATAAATATAAAAAATACTAATGGATAATAAATAGCATATTATATATAAAATAAAATTGTATATAAAATTTCATCTATTATTATAAAATAAAATAATAGCAAAATAAAATTAATAGATAAAACTAATGGATTACTACTATTATTATTACTAAAAATAAAATAAAAGAAGCATATAAAAGTAGGATAGTTGTTTTGATGGGAAAACCTGCATATGACAACTATCCTACTTTAATATATATAAGATTTTAATTATCTCCAATATTTATCTGACAAAAATGACTCGATTAGACTGCAAAAGCAATTAAAAATGATTAAAAAATAAACTATTATATAAATAAAACCCCTATTTAATTGATTTCGTTTCAGAATCCAAATACTTTTAACTAAACGGAGAACAAAAGAATTATAAAAGATGACATTAGATAATAAATTTAGACAAAAAGTATATATAAATATCAACAAAACGGGGAGCCCTTCCAATCTCGGACATTTTTTGTATCTAAAAAACTAAATATCATTCGTGGATTAGCAATTTTAAATGAAGCTAGATTATCATAAAATCAGAATCCTGTCTTGAAGATAGAAGAATATAACGGAAAATTGAAATCAGAACAATCAAATCTAATCAAATCAATTTAAATCAGAGTAGCAAAGATATCGATGACTGTAAGAATTACTCCAACGAACCTAAAAGGTCTAAAATATCCCCCAAAATACAGTTTTAGCAGGAAAATTACAGTACAAATATACCGCAGACTACTTTGCTTCTATATAGATTCTATGCGGCTATTGAAATTGTAGATATTCCCTCTCCATATTCTATATTTACAAATAAATTTTGTTCAATTGCAATGGAAGTCAGCCAACACCATGTACTGATTAACCTAATACTTACATGGTGATAGAATTCAAGCAATTGCAATGGGTCAGTTTATTAGAAGGTTCAATAAGCTAATCACTCAAGTAAACATTTACATGATCAATTACTTTTCTGTTAAGGAATATAATGGAAATTATCCAATTACGGGGAATCCTTTCAAGCTCTCCTTTTTTGAGAAGACCACCAACATGCTACTTGACATATTGTAAAATTTTTGGTCTGTAAAATTTTTTTGTATATTATAAAAAAAATACAGGTGCATTGTTCTCATCGTTTCTTAACTCATTATAAATGTATGATTATTTATATTTTTGGCACGATATAGAAGGTGAAGCTGTAATGAGAGTAGTAATCTACTGCCAGACATATAATATTTTCAGCTGTGTGATGTTCAGTTACCTGATGGGAATTCGTATCCACATTTCTTATTTGGGTTTCTATATTTTGTAAGATCTCTATTGTTTTGATTTCATACTTTAATAAATTCATATTGTGTATATGGATTATATATTGACAATGAGTTATAAGATGTATTTATTTTCTTAGTCGGCTTATCAACTCCATTAGTCCTTACATTTATATTCAAAATATCTATCTCTCATCATAAAATTGAAGAAAAATTGTGTTTGAAGGAAAAGAGGGAATTTGAGGTTGTACATCTCCTTCAAATTCATTACTTTCAATTGCTTTCGATATGGTTAAATCAACTCAAGGAACAAGCTGAATCGTGTGCATATTATTAAATTGTATTGAAAAATTATGAGATAGCTTGCCTATTTTGATTGCAAAGTAAGTTATCAAATATATCGTTACTATCATTTGTTTTTTAGAGCGTTTTCTTATTATATTCAATAGTTATTTTAATTGTAGTCTCTATCTTATTAATATTATCTATTTTTGTTGATGTTCTTGCTAAATGCTTTATAGCACGTCATGGTGAATATTTTGGAATATTGAGTTCATATAAAACTTAATTTGTATTATTGTGGCGATATATTTATATGGTCTCTTGCACGTAGTTTTACTATGTTGTTGGCCTTTGGATCTAATTTTCCTAGTTATATTTTTTATGTAAATTTTTTCCCAAAGTTAGTTTCCATCAATTTTGAATTTTCATATTTTTTATCGTTTGAAAGGACTGAAAGATTAATAATATAATCATGCATTGTTCACATACCAAATATGTTATGTTCTTATTAATAACTATATTGATGATGCGATTGTTTTAATTTTTCAACGTTTGTGTTTTCAAATTTTTTAACGGAGATTTAATTATTTTGCATCTAATAAAAATACTTTTGAATAGTTAAGTTTGAATTGTTTGCTCTACCTGTGTAATGCACGTGTGTTATACTAGTATTATTATAAAAGAAAAAGAGATCGGAAGAGCAGTGGTTATTTTCATCATTTTAATTATGTTTAACTTAGTAATTAAAAAAATGTGGTCTAGTTAGCAATTTTAATGGTGTGAATATAATTCCCCTTAATTTCTAACAGAAGAAAAAGGAAAGCAAGTCTATTTAAGTGTGATAGGAGAATACAATAATTTGTTGTTAAACTTTACTTCTTCCAATGCTATTTTTAATCTTAATATAGTATAATGAAAAATTACATCAGAAAAATAATTAATTCCGTTTGTTATATTGCTTTTTAATTAAGTTCATTATATTCACACTATACTTTTTTATATCTACACCGTATTTTAATTAAAACAGCTTTTCTTAATATATAATAATTGTTATAAGAGTAACTTTCACTCTAAGTCCCCAACCTTTCAATTTTATATCAATGTTATCCCCACTTTTTTTTTGTCCTACTAAGTCCCCAATATTTTATTTATTATCGTATTATATCCTCAACGTCACTTTTTGTCCCCAACCTTGTAATCTTGACAATTAACCTCTGTCAAAAGAACAATTATTCCCTTAATTTTGTGTGTCCACTATAGGTCCCCAACTTGAGCGAAGATTTCTCTCTCTAGAATTCACCCATCTCGATTCTCTTTAACACCTTCTGTGATTCTTTTCCTACTATAGGTGAATCTTCCCCCCTCTACCGTTAGAGTTGGATTAGAGGAAGCACACGTCCCTCCATTCCGAGGATAGTCAAGTTGGGAATCCTTCAAAAGCTTCTCAAAATACCACACAATAGCCTAAACCAGTTAAGATCCCTGCACAATCATTAGGCTTTCAAGCCCCTCCAAAGAGAAATTCCTCTACCGACTCCAGACATTATCCTTATCTCAAAACTATAAAACAAGCTCCTCCTTCTATGAAGGACTTCCCCATATTTTGCCAAATGGTTATGAAAAAAAGACACGATAAATATAGGTTCCTAAAGACTTCTCTAAAGTCCTCACTCCAATAAAGCCTAGTGAAAATTTCCAACTGCATGAACTTAATACCTATCCAAAGCATCAACCTTCTTCATTCTGACTCTTGAAGCCCACTATATATGAAGGGGAACTGGGAGTAACTTTCTCACAAGAACACCTGGAAGAGCTGGAAAGTTCAGCAAAATTAGTGCTTATTGGAAACTTTTCACATGCTAAGCCAAGGATTGAAGTTATCAGGAACGATTTCCCCAAACTAAAGTCAATGGTAATTCCATTATTAGTTGGTTGGATCATAAGCATGTTATTATACATTTCCAAATAGAATGTGAATACCTTAGATTATATATGAGATCCAAATGGCTTGTTCAACGTGCCCCGATGCACATTCTTAAGTAGGATAGATTTTTTAGAGTTGATAAGGAATCACCAGTGGTCCCATTGTGGGTTTCATTACCCGGACTGCCTTACATTTTCTTTCAAAATGTAGGTATGATTCTATCTATTGTTAGTCCAGTTGGAAAACCTCTATGTCTTGATAAGGCTACTACCTCAAAGATCCGACCCAGTGTGGCTAGGGCATGTATTGAACTGGATGTATCTAAGCCTAAACCTGAAAGAGTATGGGTGGGAATTGATACAGGAGGATTTAGGCAATAAGTCAAGTATGAAGAATCCTCTAGTTATTGTCAGTACTATTTTCATCTTGGCCACAATCAAGATCATTGTTTGTGGAAAAAGAAGGTAGAAGCACCACTAGTCAGATATTGCTGAGGAAGGTTATTGCTGAGGAAGCCATACCAGATGAAGGTAACACATCAGGAACACACGATCTTCAAGGAGACATCCAAATGGGAGATAAGCCAAAAGTGTCTATGAATGGAAATAAAAAAAAAAAAAAAACTTTCCCCCTGCAAAAAGAGTAGTAGTCTAAGAAAGAAGAAAATGCAAAAAACAATGTGCAAATACAAAAAGAAAGTCAAAATTCCCAGTAGGAAAATAAAAAAGCTGATACACTAGCTTCAAAGATGAAAATGACTTATGCTGGAGGCTAGTAGCTCCACCACCAAAGCTATCTGATAATAACAAAGAAAAATAGATAGAAGATAGTGAATCAGAAGGAGAAAATGCACACTTGAGGAAGAAGAGATCTCACAAAAATGGGAAAAATAGTTGAGTGCTAAAGAAACAAGGAAATTGAAAAGACGTAAATGGCTTAACATATGTGAGCACGCAAAACATATCCCTACTCCTGAAAGGCACAAGAAAAATTCCAAAACGCAGCAAAAGAAGAAAACAAGAGATGGGAATTGTCTGGCACATATTAATCTTCATGGCAAAAATAATCAACATCTTGCTCTGTTGGAAGAATTAGCAGATACCAACCCATTTATGATCCTACAAAGAAGAGAAAACCTAAAGGGACATGAAGGAACAAGGATGAAGCATAACAGAGAACATAGCTATATAGACACCTCTGATACTAAGGCTTCAAGCCATTCTAATTCAGAAACCCAGTGTCAACGATGAATCTTCTAGTCTGGAATGTTAGGGGAATTGCTAAAAGCTATGTAAGAAGTAGAATAAGCATGTTGATCCACAAACATAAAATTCAATATTTGGTAATAATTGAGCCTATGGTGGAAAATGACAAGTTACCCCTACGTGGACTTCAGTTAGGTTTTCAAAACTACACATACAATCAAATGTGAAAATTTGGATTTTATGGAAGGATTCCATCCAATGCAGTATTGAAGCCACTAACGAAAAATTCATTCACACCAAAATTTCTAGTCCTACAATGAATGAAAGTTTTTACTTAACTACCATTAGTGATGGCAACAGGTCGGGTTTGGGACGGATCGGGTCCGCCCCACCCCGACCCGTGAAGGATTTTACCCGCCCCGCCCCGCGACCCGCCAAAAATCAGGGCGGATCGGGTCGGGTCGGGTGGCGGGGTAGATCGGGTCAGGATTTCTGACCTGTTTAGCGACCCGTTTAGCATTTTTAATATATTTTTTAATTTTTTTCTATTTTTTCTTAATTTTTCTATTTATTTTTAACTATTTTAATTTAAACGGGGGCAGGGCGGTTCGGGTTGACTCCGCCCCGCCCTACTGCGCGACCCGATTAGTCCATTTCCGACCCGCCCCGCCAACCCATGGGGCCAAAATTTTTACCCTATTCGGTTTGGGGCCCCACGGGTTCTCGGGCAGGTCGGTTCAAATTGCCATCCCTAACTGCCATCTACGTAGATTGTTACTATGTGACTAGAAGAAGACTATGGAGACGTGTACTGCTGGGGATTTCAATACTGTCAAATATAGCTCAAACAGAAGTGATAATATTATAGGCAGACACCTCCCTGTTTGAAGATGCTATTTTTGATTGTGGTCTTATGGACCTAAGCACTAATGGATATGATTGTACTTCGTCTAATGGTAAATTGTTGGAAATATTGGACAGAGTTTTAGGCAATGTAGAGTTCATAAATTTTGCAACAAATTGCAAAGTCTCTAGCCTACACTCCACTGGATCAGATCACTGCCCATTCCTAATTGAGAACACCAGCAAGGGCACAAGGAAACCTTATTTAGATTTCTATATGTTTGGACTAAACACTACACATTCTATTCAATGGTTCAACAAGACTGGGAGAAAGAAGCTGAAGGAAATGGATTGTGGAGATTACAAATAAAACTGCAAAAACTTAAGCTTACCATACAAACATGGAACAAGCAGATTTTTCAAAATATCAATTCCCAGGTAAAGGATGCTGAAGATACTATAGAAAATCTGCCCAACATGAATTTGAACAATCACCCTCAGCAAGCACTAGAGAAGAATGGAAAAGAAATCAAGCTATCCTAAGTCAAGCTCTAATTTATGAAGAGGAATTTTGGAGACAAAAGGCAGGGGTTCATTGGCTACAAAGTGGTGGTAGAAACACAAAATAGATTCATGCATTGGTCAATAGAAGATATGTCAGGAACAGAATTAAAAAAATTTACTGGCAGGGAGCTTAAGTAAGTACAGATAAAGAGATTTCAGATACAACCATACATTACTTCAAAAATCTGTATATGGAGGAGGAAGTGAATATTGAAGAGGAATTCTTAAGTGTTATCCTAGCTTTGGTAACAGATCAGGATAATAATATGTTTATGGCTAGTCTCAACAAGAAGAAATCCACAAAACTCTTAAAGAAATGAATGGTGCCAAGGTGGCTGGCCCAAATGGTTTTACTGTCCTCTTCTTTCAGCATTGTTGGTCTATTGTGAAGGAGGATGTTTGTAATGCTATAAAAGAAGTGTTTGAAGGCCAATAATGCATAGAAGTTTTACAAGTGCAACAATCTGCCTCATTCCAAAAAAGGACAATCCTAATGCATGGACTGACTATAGGCCAACCAGTATATGTACAATGTTTAATAGACCGGTCTCAAAGATTATTGCAAATAGATTAGCTGATATTTTGCCTAAATTGATCACTCTAAATCAGAGTGGTTTTGTGAAAAGAAGAGAGATATATGATAACATATTGATTGCACATTAGCTGATTCACTCTTTGAACAGAAAAGTTTGAGGTAATAATGTTGCAATCAAACTCGATATACATAAATTGTTGGTATCAAGAAAATGTTGGCTGAGAAATCAATAGCTTGCCACAAGCAAAAGTACCCAAATGGAGTTTTCTATTGCCACAAGACGGAAACCATCATAGCTTACAAGGTGGTGATGGTGTGGGACAATGGGACCAAGGTGGAGGCCGTAGTGGTTTGCCACAAAGATACGACAGCCTAGAACCCCAAACACTACGCTCTTCCGATCTTGAAGGTGAAACCAGGGAGTGTTTCAGTGTGCCATTTCCTACCTCAGGATCATATATCTGGCTTCCCAAATACTCGAGAAAAATAATTTTCAATTCACTGCTATATGAACCCTATACTCGGTTTATTTTGTGTGGCTGTTGGAAATAATGAAAAAGATGAAGAAACACCAAACTGCACGTAATTGTCACCAATATGTGAAAGTCTGAACAAACATCAAATTACATCATCAAGTTATATATTGGTGTCATGTGTTCAACAGAAATCTATTTTTCCTCACATTGCGCTTCACATATTTTACAATCACGCCTTACCATAAATATGCTATTTTGTTATTATACTTTTGAGATTTTATCCATCTCTTCTTTTTACTTTTTTTTCATTCGTTTTCTTCTCACAGCTTTCCACCCATATAAAAATAGAATTTCTCTCTCTTCACCCTTTTCCACCATATACAAGTCGTTACATTGGATCTGATACTCTAAGGTAGCCTCAATCAAGCTTCTTAGGATATGGAGAAGGAAATGACAAATTCTACTATTATAAACAACTTAGACATGACCTGAGTTATTTACACCTGACGGTTATTATAGCCAACTAACCAGGACTCCAGACACAATAACAAAACCACTGATATGAACCCTACAAAATTTATAGAATTTCTAAAACAAGAAACCTGAGATTGCTATGGAAATTAAAGAAAAAGCCGAAGTCTTGATTGAAAAACAAAAAAAATAAGTGAAATCAAGAGGATCAGAAAACCAAAACATCAGAACAAATTGAGAAGGGAAGAAGAAATAATTGAAAAAACATTGAACACGCGATACGAACAGCTGTTGTCAATAATGTTACAAGAAAGATTGAATGGATTAGCTATATTGTCAAATGAGAGAAAAATGCTTGAGCATCTTGATTATGAAAAGTTAATTGATATCTTTGCCTCTAAAACAGCGAGACATGTAATTTTTAAGTAACCATCTAATATACGTTTGATATACACCATCTGCAGTTTTGTTGATTTTATTATTAGAAAACTAACATGAATGTACGCTATATCTAGGGGGCTTTCCGTATATTTTGACTTGGGGCCCCAAAATCTCATTTATGGCACTGTCTCTACGTAGAGTAAACTAATAAATTGGATATTAGATGAGCTGGAAAATATCATGTACATCCAATAACTAAGTAAAAATGGTTTTCGATCGCATCACATTGTTTCCTTTTTTTATTCCTATTATTTCAATAGTAGTTTCAATATAAAATGTGTATGTGTATGTATATACATATTTAAGCACTAATATAAATTGTATTATGTGCAACTTACAAAATGAACTTGTAAAATAATTTAACTTCTAAAATTATAATCAATGACCTATTAGTTAGGTTAAAATAATTTTTTAATAAAAATGGACTTGGTACATTATGTGAAAGTTGAAAAAAAAAAGTAAAAGGAAAAGAAGAAAAGGAAATGAGTTGGAAGGTGAAAAGCTAACATTAATTAAAAAAAAAAAAACTAAATTTTGATTAAATGTTAGAAAGGGATATGTACTATGTAAAATTAAGAGCTTGTTTGATTCTCATTATTAAGAGCTTGTTTGTGCTTTTGAATCGATCCATCTTGTTTCTATTTGAGCTTGTATACCCACTTCAGCACTACCACCTTTTTTTCCTTTTAGCAACTCAACTAGCTCCCACGTCCTGTTTATCTCAAGCGACTTCATTTCTTCATCCATGGCATCACACCAAGCAAGACTTTTTAGTAGCTTCTTCAAACGCTCTTGGTTCTTCAAATTGTGCAAGTTGACACCTTTCTGTTTGCTCATAAAACTCCTTTAACGATCTCCATTTCGTTGATGGTGTGGAAGGATAAGAGTTATGTTGAAGAGCCAGAGGTGTGAGGTGATGAAGAACCAGAAGAAGCTAAGCCACCATCATCACCACTAGCCTCTTCAATTACTTGTTCATCAGTAAAGTCGACAATCCTTTGAAGAAAACCCAAACTATGCTACATTTTATTCTAATCCCATATACTTTTCTCATCAAATACAACATCAAGGCTGATAAGTTGTTTTTCAGAGGCAGGATCATAAAACCAATAACCTTTAGTTTCCACACTATAGCCAACAATATGCATTTCACATTATTATCATCGAGTTTTCCCCTCTTTTGAGAAGGCACAAGAACATAAGGTACACAGCCAAAGACTTTAAATTGAGTTACCTTTGGTTTCCACCCATGCCATGCTTCAAACTGGAGTCTGACTATCAAGTGTAGATGTTGGACTTCGATTGAAAATGTAGGCAGTAGTGTGAATAGCTTCAGCCCAAAAATTCGTTCTAAGACATTTGGCTTTCAGCATACTCTTGGCCATTTCTACTAAACAGCGATTCTTTCTTTCCGCCACTAGATTTTGTTGTCGAGTGTAACTTGCCATCAGTTGTCTTTGAATGCCATAGTCTTCGCAAAATTTGTCAAAGGCTACTGAAATAAACTCTCTACCACAATCTGTTCTCAAGATTTTTAGTGGCTGTCCACTTACTTTTCAATGAACTGCTAGAATTTCTTAAAGGCTTGCAGCACCTCAGATTTTTCCTTTACAAAATAAACCAAGTCATCCTACTGAAATCATCAACAAACACTGCAAAGTGCCTGTTGCCATTGAGAGAAGGAGTAAGCATAGGCCCTCAAACATCTGCATGACTTAACTCAGCTGGTCTTGCAGATCTCTTGCTGCTGTTCTTTGGAAAAGAGTCCCTGTGTTGCTTCCCAGCCACACAACTTTCACATATATCATCAGTAATCTCTATTGCAGGTAAGCCAACCACCAGATCATTTTTGGACAGCAAATTTAAGCTTCTGAAATTCACATGGCCATACTTATTACGCCACAACCGGTTACCATTTTCCATCGTGACAGAAAGTGCTTTATTTTCTTGAGTGATTGGAAAAGAATTGCCTTTAGACATAGGGACTTTACAGCACATTCTTCTTAGTTTTATCTTTGTATACGATGCATGAAAAATCTTCAAAAGCAATGAGTAACCTTCTCGCAAAAATTACACCACACTCAACAAACTTGAGTCCAAATTCAAAGATATAAACATCCTTAATATAGTGGGTTCCAAAGGAATTTCCCTTCACTGCTCCCTTGCTTTGAGCTTTACGAATGGTTCCATCTGCCAATTTAATTTTGAACATCATTGACTTGTCTAAACTTATAAAAGCCTCTAAATTTGCTGTCATATGATTGTTACAAGCGCTATCTATAACAAAAATTACCGAAACGAAATCATGTAGAACCATAGTTAAATCCAAAACTCTATACATGATTTCTATATCCCATGTTGAATCAAAGAGAATATAAACAAAGATTCAGAAGTGTACCTAAATCCATTAATATTCTTGATTTGACAAGTTATGATCTTCCAATTGATTCATAGTTCCCGTTTGAATTTTCCCTGTTGATTGAGAGGTAGAGAAAACGGAAAAACTCTACGTTCAATCAGGGACCAAGACCTATATATAGACATAACTTTATAGTATTTCCAAATTGGTCCCTTCAACAATTTAGAAATACAAAACCTCTACACATTAATTCCATGATACTTTAAGACCCAGTAGCCACAAAACTCTATAGATCACTTTTAATTAGCTACACTTTAGGATAGAACTGCACACTAAAATTACATGTGTGACCCCAAATGTTGAATTTTATCCAACACTATCGATTTGAACGACAATCATTAGTGGTATGACAAGCAAGAAATAAAGTCTCAGTTTCTACTTTGTCTTGTTTGTCAACAAAATTCTCCCGAGAATCTCTTTCTTTGACTCTACAATCCTTCACCTTATGACCAAATCTATTATAGCTGTAGCACCGTACATCACGAATGTGAGTTTCAACTTTGTTAAATGCACTATGGGATTGGTTTTGATCATGGCCTCTTGCACCGCCTCTACAGCCTCTTCCACCTCTTTTTCCTCAAAACGAAAGACCTGCACGATTATTGCTTCTATGATTTGAAGAAGCATCATTGTCTCTTGACAAATTTAGCTTGCACTGGAATGCCTTCTCGACAGGTGCCTTATCATAGCTTTTGTACCGATCTTCATGAGATTGTAGAGAGCCAAATAACTCATCAACTGTTAGGACACTTAAGTCCTTAGATGCTTCTATGGCAGCAACAACATACTCAAGTTTCCTAGGTAAACTTAGCAATATCTTCTCAACAATCTGCTTATTAGATACTTTCTCACCATACTTTCGCATCTGATTCACTGTTTCCAGAAGGTTGTTGAAATAGCTATCCAGGGAATCTCCATCTTTCATAAAGGAGCTCTCCAATTTCCTATGGAGTGTTTGGAGCTTTACTGCTAGCACCTTTTTTGTTCCTTGATAACCATTCTTGAGTGCATACCATGCCTCTTTGAGGAAAAATTGCATCATCTACAACCTGTTGAATAAAAAAGAGAGCCTTTGCATCTCTCTTTCGCGAATCTCTTAGAATGTCTACTGCAACACCTTCTGTGGAATAGCCTTTCTCAACAAGTTCCCAAAGATCTTGGGAAATGAAGAGAGTCTTCATCTTTATGCTTTACACCTCATAATGGGAGCCTTGAAACACAGGAATTGCTGGTTGCGAAAGATTCACGCCATTCGGATTGTTAGCCATTCGAAGTGTTGGCCCTGATACCAGATGTTAACACAAAGAAAGTTTGAAATCAAGGATATATGAATTAGACTCTTAAGAGATATTTGCTCAACTACTTAGAAAGCACTCAACGGTAGGAAATTGAACTAACTTTATTCAACTGCAAAGGATACTTAAATACAAATCTAGACTCAACAAATTACAGAAAAATTAGGAATCACTAACCATAACTCCAGTATTTCTAATACCAGAAAAAATAGGACTTGACTAATTCAAATACTACCCACTAACAAATTTTGCATTAATCACTAACTCAACCGGTGATAATATAAACCAAAGTCTGTAACTCAAAGTTTGAATCATATGTTTATTAATTAGAAGGTGTGGTCTCACTTGCACATTGACTCTTGCCGGTGCTTTCAATTTCATTGAGTACATTTGACTGCACACAATTGTTAGATATCTTTTAATCATCTTCCTGTATGAAACTAATGAGTTGCGCCTTATGTTGACTATGACGCAAAGATTTCCAAATTCCATTTATTTCTCATTTTTCCTTTTTTGGCAAAAACCAGTAAATTCATTTGAATAAATTTCAATAGTGCTATATTTTCTTGGAAAAAATTCATTTGTACTAAAACTTAGTGCCAGCACTTTTTTTCCTGTATTTATTTATTTGGAGACTAGCCTCTTACCCGTGCGTTACACAGGAACACAAAATCTAAAATAAGTGTAACAAAATTCTAAGTAGGGTACCAATGACAGTTATATTTGAACAAAATTTGTACCCATGATGTATATTCTGCAAATCGAGATATCAAAGTCACAGTATGTATACTAGATCATAAAACTTGAATAGAAGTCTATCCATACTATGTTAACTAGAGGAATTTTCATCTTCCAAAATCAGTAATGTGAGAAATGAATAAATATTTTGAAACTTGAGTGAAACTTTAGCAGTATGCCCTCACATTAATGCTCTTTGAATAACTCATAATTCAAATGTATATCGCCTATTTTTCCAAGTCTTGATTTTATGTCCAGTAATTTGAGAATCAATACCTTCTAGAATGGTAAGTAAATTGGTTTTAATGAATGAATGTGGTTTTTTTTTTTTTTGTCCCCATCCAATAATAAAACAGGAAAAATGGAAAGCTAAAGGAATATCAATTTTGACTATGGCATTTGAGAATTTAGGCGATGAATTTCAATCAAAGAATTCAAAATGTTACTTTTTTTATTCAGAAAATTTAAACAAAACTATTAACTCAAAATTATTGAAGAAATTGTGGTTTGACTTATACTATAGTGGTTAAGATGTACTTACGTTCTGAGTCGGAGGTCTCAGATTCAATAGACTCGGGAGAGTCTATTGACGAGCATGTGGAGATATATCGACCTGCTCATGCTTAAGCCATTAGCCTGAACTTTGAGATTAGTGAAGAGCTCTTGGTCCGCCATTTGTTCACTACCTTTCGCGGTAGGAAGTGGTTGACGACGAGAGCAATGTTTGAGAAGTGGAATGCGTCACTCAGTGTGGCACTGGATTTTGATACCTCTAGTGAGAGGTTGGTAGCCTATTGAGTTGGTACTGGCTACGGTTCGTTGACCTCGAGTTGGGGTCAGAGTCTGATTCTGAGCCTGAGTTCGAACCTGAGCCTAAACCTGAGCCAGTGCATGAGGTCGTACCAGAGCCCTCGCAAGATGAGGCGATGCCATTTGAGGCTCCTGAGGAGAAAGACCCTGAGGAGGAAGATGATCTAGAAGACGAGGTTGAGGAGGATCTAGAGGAAGATCTGTTTGAGCTTCAGTTTGAGGATGATCCTAAGGAGGACATGGAGATTGTTGTAGACTCTGAGCCAGAGTCTTACATCACTTAGGAGGACATTCCTCCTCCACCGAAGAGGTTTAGGGCACTGAGTAGCTCGGATAGTGAGAATGACAGCGTTAATGAGAAGTAGAGATATGGTGAATGTATAGTTCTGATCTAGTATTGTACAGAGTTAGTATTATGTTATGCTTCCAGTTGTATAGTTTCTCATTATCCATTGCTTAGCGTATGGCGCTCTATGATATTTCACTTTGAAAGAT